>OMLB01049368.1:0-12132 GCA_900302555.1 Myripristis jacobus | reverse complement strand
AAATCTCACTGATTGATCTGAAATTGGAAAGAAATATTAATTGTTGGTGTTTTAATGGCTTTATATTATTTCTAAGTATAGATTTTTGTTATTTATAACCGATGCATTACAAAGTGTGAACAGGACATTGAAAACATATCATCATGTCAATTTCATCTTTACCCGGTAGTGCCCATTACATTAGGAACACTCATTAAATATGAAGCAAAAAAAAAAATGATGTTAATCATTCATTTAGAGACGTTAAACATTGGCTGGGGTCAAATTGACTAACACTAACTAACACAGCGGGGATTTGTACACCAAGCAAGCAAGACTAGATTGTGCAAAACGGCATTTTAAGTCATGGTTAATCGTCTGGACTTTAACTCGGACTTTAGCACATTTCACTTTGAGTGAATATCAAGTTCAGACGAGAGAGAGAGAGAGAGAGAGAGAGAGAGAGCGAGAGAGAGAGAGAGAGAGCAAGGTGGTCTAGTTGTGAGAGTACAGTTGACAAGAGATTCATAATCCAAGCAATAAAATCAGAACTAAAGCCAAGTTTGTTTTTTTTTCATGACATTGTGAAGGTAGTTCCACTCAACCCTGTCCAAGGCTTTTTCAGAGTCTAAGGATATTATTTCCTCAGGAGCTGAAGTGAACAGACTTTAAATTGCAAATAGTGTGTGTCTGCGTGCACGTGCATGCATGTGTGCATATGTGTGTGTGTGTGTGTGTGTGTGTGTGAGAGAGAAGCCAGCTGAGAGACACAGGGGAAAACAAAGCCATGTTGTGAGGAGAGAGAGAAAAAAAAGTGTTAGACACATAATGTCAAGGCTATCCTCACAAGACATTGAGTGAGAGCTGAAAACACCAGCTGTCCAGCAGGACGAGGAGAGGAAAGGGAGAATGGGTGAAGGTATGGCGGGAAAAAAAAACGGAGGGGAGGACAGAAAAAGGAATAGTTACTCTGACGGGAAACCGCGCGTAGCAACATACATCCATCTTAGCGACTTATTTAGTCTTAAATCATATTCTTACAGAAAATATGCCTCTTTGTGTTTCCTGTCTTTTAATAATATGTGTGTGTTGTGCAATATTGCCAGGAACAGAGTAACAGTCGACTCTATTTTAAACAGAGAAATACAAACTGCCAGTAAGGTGAGATAACACAACTTGTTTTCCAAAGCAAATCAATTTGTCTCCGTAATTTTCTCGATGCCACCGGATGATATTTATCTGATTTTTTTTTTTTTTCCTTTTTGCAAGATACCGACATTTGGGTTTTTCAGACAATCGCTGCAAAACGTGAAGCTGCACTGGAAGAAGTGGATTTACTCACCCCCATTGGCAGAATTTTTCACTTGATTTAAGACAAAACACAATTTGAAGACTGAATGTGGGACTAAACTGCTTGTTCAGATATCCATTATTTGTAGTGTTGGGAGTAAATACACTCCCTCTGTCCCTTCTCTCTCTCTCTCCCTCTCTCTCTCTCACACACACACTGACACACACACAGACGAGTGCAGAATTGGCAGTGACAAACACTGACAAACTCACTGGCGGGGGTTGTTGCTTCCAACTCTTTCAAGGTTATTAGCAGGCCAACTTCTGCTTTGCAGTAATGAAGAGCAAAGGCAGCGGAGGAACAGAGAGCAGAAAAAAACGCTGCCACAGTTTGACAGACGTGACGGCAGCAGCCCAACGCTTTTTCTCCCCCAGACACAGGCGAGAAGCTGCAGGGAGGGAGGAGTAAACGGGGAATGACCCACTGTTTCACGACGATCATCATCATAATCAGGAGTGATCGGTTCAGAATCAGATCAATAAAGACGAATTCATTCCCTCAAACTGTTAAATAATAACAGGTAGATGACATCATGCATGTGATTTAATCATCCATGCATTCTTGTTGCATTCTTAAGAAATGAAACCAGTGATTTTTAAAGGTGCAGTGCGCATAAACTGCCATGGGTCGACTGAAGTGAGGACCGTTTAGATTCAACTGACTCCAAAAAAAATTAAAAAAATTAAAAAATAAAGCATGTAATCTAACAGGTGTGATGATGAGATCCATGGAGACTCAACCATGATTCTTTTGGTGTTTTTAAGTTGAGTCTACATGGTTCTCGCTTGGCAGATTGGCCCAGTGCACCTTTAAAAAAATCATTTATTCCATTTCTTAACCCATTTTAATCAATTTCTTAATTTTTTATATCAATCCTTGTCAATTTTGCACATTATCCCTTTAACTAAATGTAAAAGAAGATGATGATGATGATGATGATTCAATCGTTCACTTATGCGTTATATTGTAACTTTAAGAAACTGATCTATGATTTTAATCGCTTAAGTTAACTTCTGGTTTGTTCTTTGTTCTTTGTTATTATCCAAGTTATCCAGGTATTCGTATATGATTGATAAATTATTTGTAAGATATAAACAGGCATTACGTTGCGAATGATGTTTTCAGTGATTATTAAATGATTAATAAGTGTTTTGGGAAAACATAAACGAACATTATCTGGACCCTGAAGAGGCTGTAACAGGATTTAAAACGCTTAGCAAAGGGTGAAAAAAAATAAAAATCTGATAATTTAAGAAAGAGAGCCGGGGGAATGAAGGAAAAGTGGTGAAATAAAAAGCGAGGCTGAGAGACTGAACAGAGGGAGAGGTGAGGAAAATGACGGAGGGGGGAGTTGGAGGGAGGAGAGGGTGAAAACCAAAGAGTCGAGAGGCTCTGACACGAAAAAAAAAAGAGAGAGAGAGACAAGGGCACCGAGAGAAAGAAGGAGAGGCATTTAGAGAAAGCAGCAAGGTTGGTATAGTCCTGTCAAAAAGCTGACCAACCGAGGAGAGGTACCTAAAGAAGATATGATAATAAATGGAAGTGAACAATCCATATTTTTGCATAGTGCTGAGTAATCAGAGATAGGGGGAAACTAGAGAGGAGGAGGGGAGAGGACAAGGAGAAAGCAGCGACGAGGAGGGGGTTTGATTAGAGAGAAAAAAGACACGAGCGAGAGAAACAGAGAGAAGGGGGGAAGAGAAGGAGAAAATGAGCGAGACAAGAGGGAAATATGAGGGATTTAGCTACAATAGAGAGAGATGAGGATTTGGGATGACGAGGGGAGGCAGCGAACGCCGGCAAGGCAAAGAAATAGATTGCAGAAGAAAAGGAGGCAGATAGAGGAAAGGGAGGACGACACATCTGATTAGAGGGATGGAGAGGAGGGAACAAGAATGAGAGAAATGAGAGGTGAGATAGAGAGGAGAAAGCGGCGGGGATACTGTAACAGAATAAGGAAACAAAAGGAGATGGAAGGAGAAGGCTGATGAAAGGAGCTGACTGTGAAAGGTGGCTGTTAAATCAGAGGTGTGAACACAGAGGGCTGCGTGGAGGAGAGAGAGAGAGAGAGAGAGGAGGAAAAATGGGCTTTTCAAGGCCGATACCGATGCCGCTATTTTTGGGTTGAAGCTGTTGATATCAGATATCTTTTTTATGCACAGAGGAAAGAAAAGAAAACGGCTTGAGTGTTTCCTTTCCTGCAGACTTGAGTCAGGATGGAAAAACCTCCTGAAACAGCAGCGCTAAAACCGCCATGAGACTGAAACTAAAAGTCTCGGAAAAGTCTCCAGACGAATGTGATTCTCGTCGGTGGCAGAAAAGCGTTGATTTCGCCGCAGCTTTTTACAGACTGTCACCCCTGAAGTTGTTGACTAAAATCCTCCCACACCGCACTGGAACGGTCTCTCTGGTCAGCCATCTGAGATATCGGAGGTGGATGACACGGCAGACCAGTATTTTTAATAAAAATGTTTAAAAAAAAAAAAAAAAAAAGGGAAGGGCTAATATCAGCTCGGTGTTGCTCTGATGCTGACGGAAGGAACCAAGAAAAGCCAGAAGGTGGAGTAAAAAAAAAAAAAACACCCCGAGCCAAAAGGTTGAGAAAATCAGTCATCATCAGTGGAGCTGGAACAGTTCAGGACGGAGGCAAATTATGAGGAGAGAGTGATTATCAGCTCCCAAGAGAAAAAGTCATGACTCACACATTAAAGACCTTCATAATGAATGCACCCTGTGTGTGTGTGTGTGTGTGTGCGTCAGTGTCAGTTTATGTGTGTGTGTGTGGATGAGAGGACGATGGAACGATTAGATATTGCCCAATGCCAACAAGTGATAATCATCTCCTCCGCTTCATTTCTCCCCGTTGTAAATCTTTATCTGCCGCCGTTCTCCCTGGAGAGCGGCTTCCCTTCCAGGTCACATGGTTTTGCTCTTCCGGTCAGAGCGGGGCTGACGTCCTCGAGGCGCGTAAAGGCACCTTGGACGTGTCAAAAAAACTCCTCTTTTCAGGAATCGAGGCAAACTCAGCAGGGCGATGACTGTTGTGATTGTGAAATGATTTAAAATGTAGCCGGCAGACAAACGATCAAGCGAATGATCCCTCTAACACCTGACATGAAACGAAAAAAAAATCCACCCTCAGATACTCTGACGCCGCTGGATTTCATCAGTCCGAGACGTTCAAGACGGTCCAGGAGCTCCTTTTTGATAAAATGTTGGAATTTAACTGCTTTTTTGGTTGTTGCACCCACTTTCACCCACTTTTTATTTCACCCTGCCTTCACTGCAGAAAGAGAAACACACCAGGGTTTGACCGTGTGGGTTCCAAGAGTCAGTATTTTGTCATGCTATTCAATGTCTTTCAAATAAGAAAATTATTATGCAAAAAAAAACACATAAATAAAAAACTACTAAAGCAATGACTGACTAAATAAATATTGCAAAATAAAAAGATGAGAGAGACACCGTCAAACCAAATTTTAAAAATGTAAAAGTTGAATGAATAAGCTCGTTATGCGTCCGTGTCCTTGACGATGTGCTCACATTCGTTCCTCATTGACTCGCCGTTTACGTCTGTTTGTAATGTCAACAGGGTTTCGCCTGTGCCTCTTTATTGCCACAGAAGAAACTCTTCCGTTGCACAGAGGGAGGATATCTATCTCATGTCCAAGCTAGAATCACCGACTCGCAGCTGCACGCCTCTGCAAACCCGGCAAGGTGACACTCATGTCTGTGCAGGCTCGTGTAATATTTGTAGTGGAGGATTTGAAGAAATTTAATAAAAGGTATTGAGTGTATTTTCTGGCGAAATGGAAGTTATCGCTGAGTTGACCCGCATGGCTCCGGTGAATAATTTCCGGTCCTTCACTTAGAGCTTATTCTCACAGGGGAGTTCAGAGGAGTGACAGAGAGCTTGGTAACGCGGTGCGGCGATAATCACCTGAAGCCCGAAATCAGCAAAACCGCCGAGGAGCAGGAGGGAGGCCTGTCCTGGTCGTCGTCCAGGGAGAGGAAGTCAAGTCGAAATGCTGAGTTATGGTGTTGAACCAGTGCCACCAAAGTGTTACTGCAGAATATTATGACGTCGCAATGAAGCGGACCTTTGACCTTTTGGATATAAAATGCCATCACCTCATCATTTTGTCCCTTTTTGGCATTTGTGTGAAACTTTGTCAGAATTAGCGCATTGAATTGTGGAGTTACGGCCGAAAAATGTGTTTGGTGAGAGCGCAGCGACCTTGACCTTTGAACCCTGACTACTAAAATCTAATCGGTGCTTCCTCGAGTCCAAGTGGCTGTTTATGCCAAATTTGAAGGAATTCCCTCAAGGCGTCCCTGAGATATCGCCTTCACGAGGATGGGAAGTACGCTCGGGTGGACACACAACACGAAAACATAAAACCACAGCTACATCAGTAATCCAACCGGTCTGACCATAACATACACCACTGAACAGGGTGGATTTTTGCTTTAAAATGCATCAGATTATACTTGGTGAGAGCAAAACGATATAAAAATCCACATATAAAAAGCATGCAAGATGTTATAAAATCACCTCAACCAGCCCAGGGATGGTTAAAGATGCATTTGCCTGATTAGCAGCAAAGTGTAAATGCAGTGCAGCCCACGTGGATGTTTAACATTCACACACGAAAAAAAAAAAACAGGAAGTACACACAAGCCAAACAGGCACCCATTTACACCGTTGTCTAAAGTGCACTGCAGGGAGCGACGCAAACGAGGTGTTTACTGTTCGTTTTAAGGGACATCAGCTGTGCGGAGGGGAAGCGCCGCCTGCAGGAGTCTGTGGTTTGCAAAGGGATGAAGGGATGAACCTGGTGTTCATTTGTCGACTCCAGACACGTGTCCTCGGCGTAAATTTACTCCAGCCAAGTCCCATTTAGGTATAATTCAGATGTACGGCTCGTGTTAACGCGCCGTGTGCGAGGGAGGGAACTTTCCAGTCGTGACGGAGGACGATGGAATCTAAAAGCGGAGTTGTGAGGATTTCATGTGACGGGAGCCTTTTTTTTTTTTTGGGGTGATGCTGGACTTGCGGGGTTTTCACGCGGCACTCGCGCGAGGTGAAACGAGGTAACAGTGATGGGTGACTTGCCACAGTCTTGTCTTGGCCTGGTTCTACTTCGCTTGTGTCTGTCTGACCGCGGTCGGCGTGATGCCACCGAAAAGACCGATAGCCCACCAACACCGTGACATTCTCTCTCTCTCTCCCTCTCTCTCTCTATCACTCTCTCACACATGTATTGTCATGTGCTCTCTCTCTCTCTCTCTCTCTTTCACCCTCTCTTCTATGTAGGACATAGTGTGTATATAGATAGATATTTTCAGTGTCTTGGTCCCCAGGAAATTTCACTGGGAAACTTCCAAAGAACAGATCGCCCCACTTTCCTGCCACTAAACTAGAACGGCCAATTTCCCTCCCTCCTTGTTTGACATCTACACACACAAATGGCACTCCGACGTGCACAAAAGGGCACGCACCTCCTGCGTGTGTTTGCGTGCCGGAAAGCAAACAACAAAGAAATCCGCCGCCACCCTCTCACGTGAAGCGGCGGATCCAGATGGACGGGTGCTAATGATGTGTGTAAACTCGGTCCCTCCGGGTGCTGTGGCGGCTGGGGTAATTGAGTTCTCACGTAATCATCCTCCAGCACCCAAGGTCTCCAGGAGACGACTTTTACGTCACCGAAAACGTCAGTGCTGCAAAACTGCAGTGACCCACTCCAGTTTGGATGTGACTATCCCCTGTGCCATTAAACTAGGGTGAGCGCCAGTGGAGGAACCTGGTTTAAGCGTTGGAGGAACGGGTGGGCGGTTGCAAAATGCGTCGCTGGTATTTGGGTTAGGGTTAGTGGGCACCTCAAATCACGGATGTTTTGTCATGTCGCGGCCATGACACCTTTACACAGCAAAAGAACACGTCGTTTAGTCTCCCCTTAACTGTTAAAATCTTGCTTTTCTTCAAACAAGTGGAAAAAAAACTGCCGACGGGAAGAGGTTTTCCAAAACTGATCAACTTGTTTAGTCAAGTGTCACTTTCTTGACTCTAGTGGGCTGATCTGACTTGACTGCATCATGTTGCAACATATTTACGAAGCGAGTGAAGCTCTAATGGAAACAAGTGGGATTAGACAGAATGTGACCCCGAATAACTTATCAAGATCGAGATTTTTTTTTTTTTTTTTTTTTTTTGCAGCGCAGAGACTTCATCGTTTCATTTTTGGTGTCCCAGAATCACCCCTCTCTCTGTGCTGTACACTCCCAACTCCTCGCTTACTCTCACTGGGATCCAGTGCTCAGTCTTACACATGGCCCACAAATTCACATCCCATGATTTATGCCCTCAGTCTCAGCAACAAATGGCCAGTGGGAGGGCGAACCTTCAATACACCTCGATCAGCAGTTCAGAAACCGGACTGTGCCGGCGGCGACTGTCCTCACCGAGCCGCTCTCACACTATAACAATGTAAAGAAGAAGTAAAGAAGTACCACACCGATGTGTAAACCCACTAAATACTACAAAAACAGCATGTCAGGCTTTGTTCTTGTAAGAATCCAGAAACCTCTCGGAAAAGACGATAAGAAAGAAACGCAAACCGAAGACGTCAGCCTCTGTGATTTCTGGCACCGTAGTACAGAACGAGGATTTGGAGACGTGTTGGGGAAAAGCAATAAAACAGTGTGCCCTGGAGGGTTTCCTATATATAGGCGAGGGGGGTTTACAGTGAAGATGTGAGTGGGTGAATCAAAGTACATACGGAGAGAAAGGTAAAAGAAATGTGCGCGCGAGCTCCTCCTAAGGCATAAGAATGACCTCGTAGCCTATTTCCTCGCGGTTCAAAATGCTGTTTACCTCGGGCTATCCAACCTTGCCGCCCCACACATTGATTTTTAAGGTATTTTCCAGTCAAAATCATGTTTTCCACACTATTACGCTCAATGCGATAAATGCTAATTTGGAGTGGAGCCGGCCAAGTCAGAAAAAAAGAAAAGAAAACATTAGCATTCAGCTTTGGAGTTGTAGTAATTCGCAAAGGTTTCTCTCTCCCCTCTGCCTTGGAGCTTCTTTTTTTTTTTCCCGCTCTCCCTTTTGTGGACTGCAGAGCTCACCTGCAATATTAATCTGGATACAAATGCTTTTTACACTGTTGTTGCACTCCCTCGAGCCAGAGGTCGGCTCATTTGCTTACCTATTGATCAGGCGGAGGTTAGGCTGTTTATAAGGGCTGTCAGGTCTTGACAGGTGATGAATGCCAACACCACACACACCACCAACCCGCGCTAAAACTCTTGATTTTTTTTTTTCCACTGTCTGATCATAAACTGTAAAGCTATTTTAGCAGCACTTTTGTACCTTAAAAACAGAGCCACACTTCGCCAGATCCAGTCAGGGATTTGACTCCTCACCCCTGTAAACCTGTTGGCAATCAGCTCCATATAGATAGATAGATAGATATAGATATGTAGATCTATATACGGATATATGTGGTCGTACATTATATGCATTGCCATGTATATAAATCTCATGTTTGCATGAAAACACACATCTGGCACTTCACAATAAAGCAAATTATTGCAGAAGCAGTGGTTCCCTGTATGCATGTCAACAGGTTATAAGCGCCGGCTGCAATCCACACTGCAAAATAAATAGTCGGTATTCATTTAAAAATCAATACTGCCAGTGTTTATACAAGTCCAATCAACACTTACAAATAAAGCACTTGAATATTTGCCGGTTGTGTTCTCCATAGAAGAGATGAAGGCAGTTGATCAACCGGGGAGCCAGAGAACTGAGATCACGTTCAAATAGCCTGCTACTTAATTAGCGCGATTCGTCATCGCCACCAAAGGTCCATGGGACTGTACGGGATCTGTACTTGCTTTCTGCTAGCAGCCACATGCCTCCTGTTCCAGCCGCTGAGTAATGTGCTAACTCACAGACACTGATCTCCTGTCGGGTTGGGGCGCTGAAGTGGTGGCATGGCTCAGAGTGGCAGGACCTACTTGCTGTTATCTAGGGCTCTATTTAGGGCCGAATTAGGGCTATTTCTTGGCGGTGCTGGGGGCTCATGAATAAATAAGACACGATGGGAGTAGCTGTAGGGGAGGGGACTGCCTGAACATACGAGGGGCTGTGAAATATTAAAGGTGGATGCTGCTCCACGGCTGCAGGCGCCGAAGTGGAGGCTGGCCGTGAGGCAACCTGACGCCCGGCTCCCTTGGATTCCTGCAGGCCCACACACACCTTCAGCGCATGACTCAACGAGAAGCCAAAGCGCCGGCCAACTTAACATGCCTCACTGTAAAGTCCTGGTTAGTGCGCCTCTTGGATTTGCCTCTCTCTCCTTCAGAACAATGTCCTTTGAAGTCATGTCAAAAAAGAAAAAAAAAAGCGAACCGTCGGCAGAGTCGGATGCAGCGATAGAGGTTTTTGATCTCGACCCGCTGGGAGTTGACCAAAGCAGCTTTGACAAGCCTAGCAAGCCAGGATTTATATGGTAGTTGTAATTAAACACCTGTATTTATTCTCTGTGACACAAGTCGACAGATACAGGCAAAAAAAAGAAGAAAAAAATTAAAATACGGTAGAAAAAGAAGAGGGACAAAACCTGGAGAAAGCTGTCGTGGTGTGAGAAAGGCTTATTTGACCAAGTGCAGGGAGTTTCTCTGCTCCCCACGGTTCAGCAGGGGCTGAATCAGCACTTTATCCGGAAGGGTCAGTGGTTTCACATTTAGAGGCTTTTGAATGGAAAATCTATTTCGCCCGGACGGTTTCCGACAGACACAGCTTCCCCAGCAGGCACATATTATTTAACCACGCTTTTCACCCACTCTTTGCTTGGCTTCAGTCGGCTTTTAGTTTCTTCCATACTGGCAACAACAACAAAAAAAGTCACTTTATCAAGAATACATCACAATACAGTTTTTTTCCTGTTTTTACAACAATGCTATGTGTTAAAAAGCAAAAATACATGTCAGTCAGTCGGAGGTGAAAGTCTTCTCTTGTGAAAAGCGTCAACACACCTTGTGCCATATTCATGTCATGGCGTTTAACTCGAGCGCCATCCGATTAGGATTTACAAGAGGGAATCTTTTAATTTTGTGAAAGCTGCGATCCAGCCAGCTAGGTAGCAAATAATGTGAAATACTTCCAAAAGAGCGTCTTCGTATTAGTCACACCCCGCATTTACAGGGAAATAAATGCCAGTTTAATGCTGCTTTTATACACAATGCTTATTTAAACCACAAGCCACCTCTGCCTATCGTAAAACTCCACGTACTTTATTTTTCTTAAGTTAACAACTTCAGTGTTCCCTTGTGGAGGAACTTTAACATGAGCTGACTTTACTTTCCTGTTCGATTTTTACAATTTTACAAATGATGTGAAGACTCTCCTCCTTCCTGTATGACCCGAGCTTGGCAGGAGCTCTTCGTTTTCACATAACAATCCACAATCCTCTCCTCAACTGCAAGCGAAATGAACCTCCAAGGTTTTGTGACGCAATTATTTTCCATGATCATAAAAGAATCCACGTACGCTGTTGTATGAGCAGTGCATCTATATATGTATGTCATGTGATGGAAGCTATGTTCAGCCTAGCATTGCTGTATTCTCCACAGAGGAGATGAAAGCTGAGGAGGAAATCTGGTGTTTTTCAGCCCAGGCTGTTTTAAAATATTGATATCCCTCATTTCCAACGGTGCATCGCAGACACTCGCTGATAGCTTTTATTGACAACAAACGCACCACTCTGCTGGAGCTTCCTGCGGGCCTTCAACACAATCCAACAGGACACTTGTTTTTCATCCTCAAACAAAAAAACATAATAAATGTCCTTTTTGAAAACAGGAAACAGCACATCACAGTCTCGAAATTGTCCACCCAAAAAAAAAAAAATTGTTGCAAATGGCGCTTCCTAACAAGTTTCATTTGGCATTTATGGCTGCAAATTGCCTCGCGTACGCCCACATCGCCCGGCTCGGCCACGGCTGTGTTCACTTGGTCTTGATCTCCTGAGTTTGTGTTTTGTAGGTTCCTGACCTGCGACCACATGGCGTTCATGGTGTCAGCTGAGGAAAAATGGACGCTGTTTTCTTTGGCATTCCCTGTGGAGGAAGATTCCTAGCTCCTTCTTCTTCTTCTTCTTCTTCTTCTTGGGAGCATTCATTTATCCCCAGCTGACCCCGTGAACCCCGCGGCAGTGTATTATCATATTATCTTCCCAAAGTGAAGTGCCCTGTTGGATTGTGCTGATAGCGGGAGGCTGCAGGAGAGGGGTGCGCCTCTCGTCAGTAAAGGGTGGCGGTGAGGTTGTGCAACATTTTAATGCAGCCTGGGATAAAAAAACAAAAAATACAAACCCTTCTAAACGAAAATCTTTTTATTCGGTCCATACATCATTGTCATGAGCGTGCACGGGGCTGCACAGAAATGCCATTTCCTGATAAAACTCTTTTATTCACTCCCTTGAATCCCTGCTCTCTTGTGCACTAGCAGGTTTATTTCCCTGTCCGTCACTAAGGACTTTGATAACCCACCTGGACTCTTCCGGCATCTTTCGACACAGTGAGCGCCTGTCATCTGCATCTCTGGGTTCGCTTTCTTGGAAATGACAGATTAAGTAATGAAAGACGACGAGAGGCTGAGCGACTGGGAGCCACAGATTAAATCGTACACTCCAGAGGAAAGCCAGCGTAATGTTCATTGTCTTAATCTAGGCTATGTAGGGCAATCAATATAGCTCCACATCAAACGATTCCTATAGGCTGTATCCCCCCCT
>OMLB01049349.1:27480-55792 GCA_900302555.1 Myripristis jacobus | reverse complement strand
CGGCAGCCTCGCAGCGCAGCCTGCCACATCCTGAAACAGGTGGAAACATATCCGGAAGTGCGATGCTCCTCAGCCCAAAGATGGCGTCCTCCTCAGAAAAGTGACAGGCAAACAGAAAAGTGCATGATAAATATCTGCTGTCAGACGGGGCCACAAAGGGACAGCATGAGACACCTGCTATTTGCGTGTATTTGCGTTCCTGACAACTAACAAATCGCCTCTCACGGCTGGCAGAATGGCAGCGGATTTCCCCGGAGCCGACGGCGACTCGTACACGGTGAGAGAGTCGACAAATAGTTTTTAACCAAGACCCTTTGTCCAAATTTCACCTCTTGTAATAACAATAAAAATGTTTCAGTCTATATTTTATCGTCACATGAAGCTTTCCCTTAATGTCACAAAGACTTACACTCCTTTCACTCGACATTTTTAAAGGAAACAATAAAGATAACACCGCTAAAGTCTAAACTGTAATGAAACCTGACCAAAATTACAATAAAATTAATCTAAATTTTTTATTCGGCACCACAGACACATTATAAGAGTCATTATGAACACTGTAGTGACATATTTATGATGTTTTTGCTTGACGGCAGCTTTGGCGTCCAGTCAACATTAAGCTAGTCATATTATGGGTGTGTTTATTAAACATAACAAGCGACGCATGACTCTCTTTTTCCATCTGTAGGACAATCTTATCGGGACTTTACTTGCTATTTTTGGAAATGTGCTCGTCAGCATCTCTTTAAATATTCAGGTATGTGACCCTCCTGATTCAACACTAACAAGTAGCCCATATTGAATGGTTTTGGTCTATGTATTAGGTCTCTACTTAAGTTTTCTGTGCCAATATAACACCAGGATTAATATGACTGATGATCCCTCTCATGTCCAGCATCACTACTACTAAATCATTTTGCCCTGTGTTTGTTTTCAGCCTGTTAGTTTGTTTTCTGTAAGCTGTGCATACGATACAGCAGGTTTTGTGTTTACCCTCTTGTTAGTCAGCAGTATATATATTTTTTTCCCTTTACAGAAATACAGCCATGTGGCATTAGCAGGAGCCAAGGACTCGCGAGCCTTCTACCGTACCAAAACCTGGTGGTGTGGCTTCGTGTTCACATGTCTAGGCGAGGGAGCGAACTTTGTCTCCTATGCCTTTGCCCCCATCGCTCTGATAGCTCCTCTGAATGCTGTGTCCATCTTAAGTGAGTGTTTGCGTCATGCATCTGATGCTGTTTATTGTTGGCAGCGTCGACAATGTCCACTGTAAAGTTACAAACTGAAATGCCACTGAAAATATCATGATAGTGATAATGAAAGGGAAACTTAATATTGACATCTTGTGTTTTCCTCTTTCAGCAAGCTCAATTTTGGGTCTCATTTTTCTACGAGAGAAATCTAAGCCAAAGGAGTTTGCAAGTAAGTGCACCACGGGTTTGCAACTGGACGTTTGCTTGTAGGAGTGCTGGTGCTCTATGTAAATAATGGGACACTGGAGCCATCAGATGCAAATACTTGTCTCTTTGCACACAGCACAGTGCCTATGGCCTCATCAGCTGCTTGAGTGACTGTAAATGCATAGAAGTAGAAGTTTGCCCCATATTGCAAATTTAAAAGCCATATTTTGCTGGGAAGTAATTCAAACACAGCTTGCAAGAGCAAACCTGCACTTTCTCTCAATTTTCCCCAAATTATTTGAACTGAATGCATGTAAGTGAATGGATGCTGGGTGTCATTTCAGAGCGCTACGGGCTGTGCTTCCTGGGCTGCATCCTAGCCATAGGGGGAACCTACCTCTTCATAACATTTGGACCAAACGCTCATGAGAAACTAAATGCAGAGAACATCGTGAAACACATTGTGGGATGGCCGGTGCTCTTGTATCTGGTAAGAAGTTTTTATTCAGTGAGTAAGCTGGAAGTTCATGCCCAGCACATTTCGGTTTCACTCGGTTGTTTCCTCAAATCCACTCTGCTTTACGTTGTCTACTAGTCCAGTATGGGGAAAAAAATGGAGCAGTTAACATAAAATCCAAATTATATGGGAATAAGATATGATATTGTGTATGTATGTATATCAAATGTACATCCAAGCTATATTTTAAACAAAAAGAATAGTCTTAGATGCATCTTTCATTTATTGCATTTCTGTAAATGAAAAAGCATATTTGAAATATCCGAGCCTACAAGTTAAGGTAGCCTGTCAAGTTCAGAATACAAAGTGTAAAAACAGTGCCCACATCAGCCATTTGCCTCTTTTATGCACTTATTCGCTCACCGTAATGATTGCCTGGGGATTAATAATTTAGTAATTAAGTCTATCCATCACTGAATTCATATGACAGAAACAATTAAGGCACAAACTACGTATCAAACTATATTGCACAGAGCAAATTTCCCAGCGTTCCTAGCAACCTATCTTGATTTCTGCACAAACGTTTGCCTGTGGCTGTAAGATAATTGGGCTGTTATGAAAGTAGACAACCGCTGCAGGAATACCTGCTTTTAAATTTGATATTAACATGTGGTTTATTGTTGTTAATTCTCTTATTGACAGCTCCTGGAGATCATCACGTTCTGTCTGCTGTTGTACTTCTATAAGCAGCGTAGTGCAAACTACCTCATTATTATTCTGCTGCTGGCGTCTCTACTGGGTGAGTCTGCAGCATTAAAGCCTATGAATTTCATACCCTCCATAAAGTCAAGCAATTACCATACTTTATTGGAATATATTGAACAATATGGTAATTACCGCAGTTTGAAAGTTCAACAGGCACAAAACCTCGGTATCGTTTCCCAAAAGGCTCATTACAGAGTTTTATCATATGATTAAGGATTATTAGACTGTATTTTTACATTATTGAATATTATCTAATTTATTTTCATGTCATATACTTCATCTCTTTATTAAGCCCATATTTTCCCCCGATAGTATCAGAGTAAATGCATGGGTGATTTGAAATGGATCCCTTTGCAAGTGGCCCTTTTTAAAAAAAAATATTATTTTTTTTAAACTCTGGTACTGTACAAAGGAAACTGAAAAAGGGCACACACACTAAAAATGGTGGCCTTAGTAGTTGATGCCAAACTGTGCAGCTTTGAGCTTGTGGACGAAGGATAGGGAAAGTGGGAAATTTATATATTCAGTGTAGTTCAATAACTTTTTGCTGTGTAGCGAAAGCAGTCATGGATTGTGCCTCCAATCTCCTGGCTGATGCAGACCTGTCCATCTCTTACCCTCCCCTTCCTCCTCATCATCCTCTTTTCAATCAAGTAGTGGTGCCCTCGCTAGCACAGCAATGTTGTGACAACACGTAAATAATGTGTCATTGAAAGTGACACCTCTATATTAAACAATAGTTACTCTGAAATCTGAGGCAAGAATCTTGGGCAACAGAGAAACTGGACACTGCTTACTTAAAAAAAAAAAGATGGTCTCTTGTTTCTGTTTTGTATGAAATGTTTTGTCACTATTCTGATGTAGCTGCACAACATCCCATAACATCCAGTTAGAGTAATCAGCCATCATGGAATCACCAAACATTTAAACACCTTTCAAATGGACAGCATCACATTGGCTTCAAAAAAAAAAAAAAAATCTTTGTCTCCCGTCACTCCAAAACTATGGGGCTGGATGTTTGTTTGTGGACTTCAACCGATTAAAAATTTACATCTGAAAAACTAAACTGTAGCAGCTCTTTCTAAAATCATTGATGCAGATACCCGGCGTAATCCCCAACCTCCAGAGGCACAGAGTTGAATATCAGCACCCTATCTGCCTCTAATTCATACTCGTGGGTGGACAGGAGCAGTTTAGCAGTTCAGCTGTTCCTTATGATATATTTAATGAGGGTGACTGCTGCTTTAAGAAATGCACATAGGAAAAGAACCTTTGCAAGATCACCCTTTTAAAAAAAGTGTACTTGTAACAGTATGTGGTATTGGGAAACGAGGCCATGGTCAGTATTGAAGTACGTCAGACCTTTTGTCCTGCTTCCTCATCATACATATCGTGTGTATGCCTCTGTGTCTCAATGTGTTTTCCCGTCTTACCTTTGGGTCACAGGCTCTGTCACAGTCATCACAGTGAAGGCAGTGTCAGGCATGCTGGTCCTCAGCGCCGAGGGCATCATGCAGCTCAACTACCCAATCTTCTATGTCATGTTTGTCTGCATGGTGGCCTCAGTGGTCTTCCAAGCCAGGTGAGTGACTGTGAATGACAGTGGGCTGTGTGTAGCAAAGGAGGGGAGAGGACAGGCAGTGTGGTAGTTGTAGCTGGATATACTCAGTGTGTGGTGCAAGCTACAGGTGCACATAATCCAGCAACAGTGTTTAAATCAGTGAATACATTTTAAAAAAAAAATACTAATTCTTTTTTTTCCATCCTCTTAGATTTCTCTCCCAAGCTTGTAAGCTGTATGACTCCTGTCTAATTGCGAGTGTCAACTACATCGTCTCCACCTCCATCGCCATTGTAGCTGGTGAGTTCTGGTGTCCTGCATCGCAGACTGTGGTCCTTGATGTGCAAAGTACTTGCTGTTGTTCTAGTTTTCCATGTAGTTTCCATTCTCACACTAACCCGCCCCACATTCTTCATGGGGAATTTGAACTATTACCCTCTGGCAGAAGATGCCAGGTCTCTCCTTGCAGGAGAGATCCGGCACGTTAGATCTCTAAACAGCACAGAGTAGCTTTGGCCAGCAAAGTTTCAGTGTACCGTGCAATATGGCTTCATATGCTGTATATATTTACGCAGCCAGCATTTATGCATGACACTGTGATTGGTCTGAGAAGATTGTTCCATTACTTGTCCTTTCATTATATATTAAATCATTTTTTTATGTACGTTTCTGTGCGTCTGTTTTTATCTGCCGACATGCTGTATTTAATGTGGCTAGCCAAATCCCCCCCTGGGACAATAAATCTTACTTACATTTAATAGCTGTCTAATCAGAGAATATTTAGGCCTGGAACAATAGGTTAATGTATTTAACTACTTGGCAGAACAGAAAAACAGCTATCATTTACTCCCGTTACAAATTTATTTAGTATCACAACAAAAAGGACATGAGTGATTTCTTCTTCTTTTTTTCAGGAGCTATTTTTTACTTGGAGTTTAACCATGAAGATGTTCTTCACGTCTGCATGTTTCTCTTGGGGTGAGTGACCATTTATCTTTCCAACATTTATCATGCTGCAACCAAACACTAAAAACCAAAAATACAGTAAAAAAAATGGAGGCTTTATGTAAACAGTCTTGATTCCTGTGTGCAGAACTGCAGCCTGTTTCCTGGGAGTGTTCCTCATCACCAAAAACAGGAAAAAGGCCAAGGCGTTTGAGCCCTACGTCACTATGGACATGACAAATGGTTTGTACATGCTATACGAGTATAGAAAAATAGTTATTTGTCTTGACGTGAAGCTACATACAAATACACCTGCCTTATGAACCTAAAACAAAAAACAAAAAGGACTGCAAGGAGAATGCTATCCTCACTAAATGAGATCTCACAGCTTTGTCCTGTTTGCCCAAGTGAAGTTCTGTTGTCAGATATGGACACATCTTCACCCACAGGAAGACACTGAAGAGAAATTAACTTTTATATTGTCGTGAACCTATACAGAGAAATCTGGACTTACCAACAATAAATATTTTTTTTCTTTTCTGTTCTTTGGTGTCCCAAGGGCCAGTGTGATCACACCCTGGCCAGTTTAGTGAGAGCCAAGTATATAATGAGAGAACGCTGAGTGAGATGGAAAAAAATGAGTGCAGCACAGTCGTTTAAACAGAGTACATTACATGGTGCTCGGTGGAGCTAAATGGCAACTTAAATGCTAGCTGATTTCAAATATTTATGAGAAACTGAACTATTACTGTCACTGTTAATTATTTCACAGTGTTATAATGACATAATTATAACAAGATACACAATTGACGGCTGTAAAATAATGACACTTTGAAAGGATTTCCACAAGTGGGGAGACTGCATGTTGACTGACTGCATAACAAGAGGAAAATCAGCATTTTTCTCTATTAAGCGCGCCAGATTTCATTGATCTAAGCGCTGAAATATGTATCATCTCAACCACTGCCTGCTAATCTACTCTGCAATTTAAGAAAAAAAAAGTCACAGAACACTTGCTTCTGTTAAGCCCAGAGACAAAATCACCCTCTGATATTCTTGTAGGTGAAGTATCTCCTTTTTGTAGTCTAAAAGTGCAGATTACAGACTTAATTTTACAGGATTTCTGGGTCACCAGTGCTGCCTGCTGCTTTAAAGGACCAATACCAGTGATTCTGCATGATTAGCATAATACTGTAGACCTCTGATATCATTTTCCCACCTTTTATGCAGCCATTTGTTTCCATTCATTGCACCCCGATATGAAAATGAACTTCAAACCTCAAACCTTCTTCACACCAGTATCACTATAAGAATATTGTCCACATTATTTTTCCCAAAAACGGCCACACTGTTCAGTATGGCAGTTATTCTATTACTATATTCTATTATTATTCTATTGTTCTATTAGTTCAGTGGTTTATGGATGGCGACAACTTGTGTAGCCCCAGACACAGAACATTATAAGGTGGGTGTTTCAACCAAAAGTTCCTGTTTAAACATTGGCAGATTTTGATTATATGTTTTGAAATCTTACGTACCACTGCTTGATTTGCAAAACGGTTTGTTGCAATGTGAAATGTGGGTAAATTGTAGTAAACAGGCCAAACATTCAAAGTCACTGGTATGGTCCTTTAAGACCAAGTCATCAGTAAATACAAGGACCATTTTGCATCATCATTTAAACTGTACAGTTGCTTACACCTGTAATAGTTAAAGTTACCTTGTCCCTCTATAACCAGGTATTCCCACCATTCACGACAAAGGCCTTGTTGTCCAGCCGGACTACAATGGCTCTTTCTCCTACGGTGCTCTGGTCAACAACGATGGTGTGGCTCCTGCTGCTCTGCCAGCCAACCAGGAGCAGCCAGCAGTCACAGCCAGACCCACTTGTGCATCTCACAGCCCGGCTGACCTGAAGAAGGATTAGGGTTGAGCATTTGTTTTTTTGTCCTTTCATGCATTCCACTGTTGGCAGCATTCAAGGACCTAAGAAGGCAAAGATGGAGATGTTCTTTCCTTTTTAGTATCTTGCACAGCCTTAAAAATGGGGAAAAGATGTTCTAGGCTTTGTGTTGTCAACCACCCTCCTGCCCAGAGGAGTGTGTTCACTGGGTCACCAGTGTTTGAAGGTTCTCTCCTTCACCTCATCCAAAATGACAGTCATAAGCTTCCCTTCTCGAGAAAGCAGCAACTGCAGTTCTGCTGTTCATTCCAAAAAAAAGTACAAAGGGACCCTTAACCTGTGGGACATTACAGTGGCATGGGTCACCTGGATTCACACAGCTTCATAAATGTAATGACACATGAAGTGCTGTGCCTTTAAGCTCACTGCCTTTTCCTACTGTGTGATGTAAAGAAATTCCTTTGACTCTCCAGTTTTTATTCTCACTCCCCCATTAGTTGGAAAACAGACTTTGTTGTTTTATTAGTTAAAGGGTGTGAAGCTTCTTTCAAATGACTTGCCAATGAACACTTTCACTTTCCAGCTAATTCAAATATCTGCCTCTAACTCTGCTGCCTGTGGGCAGCCGTCACTCCACAAAAACAATTCTGCCTCTGGTTTATTGGAAGGTATTATTACTTTGGCCGATGTGACCAAAGTGGATGCAATTGTTTTATGGTAATGTAATTTATTTATTGATTTTAAGGTTTGCTTTTAATGTGCCTCGACATGTATCTTTACAATGGAGAAATTACTGTAAGGCCGTACATAACCCAGGTTTTGGGAGTAATGCATTAAATTAGCAGGACTACAGCAATTTGATTACATACAATGGCAACAGATAGCTGTTTGGTTTACTCAAAATGAAAATATTTCAATCATGAAATCATAATTTTACATATCAGATCAAATTTATTTATAGAGAACATTTGACAATTATGTAACCCAAATAATTTAAAAACATGAAAAAGCAGACAGTATTTTGGTCCAAGTATAAACTATAGTTAAGAGAGCAATCAAATATTACTTAAGTAGATTGTTCATTTAACCTCATTCTCTCTCACAATTTGATCCAGAAATCAAAAGATAATGTTGCTAAAATGGAATAATCCATTGGATTATATTTAGATGCTCATTTCATTTTAATAATGTGTTGTAGTACGATGCTTTTTTAATGTAACCTCCCCGTCCCTGGATCTAACTTCTAACTGGATCTAGCTGGATCTAACATTAGAATAGGCTTAAAACACACTTTATTTCAATGTGTATGTATTGTGCATGTGGGACAATAATAATTCAAGATGTAATTTATCACTATTTATTACGTATCTAAATGATCCGTAATGAATGAATGGCAGCACTGATGGGATACTTCAGCTCTGATTATGTGGTACTGCATTTCCAATCCTTTAATAAAATTACAGGGAGCAACGTGGGCCGTTTGCCTCAGCACAGTATTCAGTATGTGTTTTTTTATTTGTATGGTCTCTGGATGTCTGTAAATGTGTTCTGTATGAAGCAACAACTTGCTATTGTATATTAAAAATACCTAGTCTGAAAATATTTTCATCATGAAGTACTTATAGTCTTGCATTATGTAAACTGATGCACCATTATGGCCTGCTATGTTTGAATACAAGCCTAGGGTTCTTCAAACGGGCTATGCAGTTTGTTTGCAAAGGTACAGTCATATGTTCAAAATGTTGCCTTTTAGTTGAAAATAATCCCATGGTCACTGATTTCCTCTGCTACGGCAGTTTTGAAACCCATTTTGTTAAGTCTAATACCCAAGCCTGTATAAGATGAGTCAGACTGGTAGTTAAGGCTCAGTTTCTCTCCTTGTTATGCATAAACTCAAGGTCACAGTGATGCTGCTTACAGGACAGGGTCTGCCCATATACATAAAATAAAAGCTTTTTCATGCAGTAATCATTCATCAATAATTTATAATTCCAAGGGATGAACAAGTAACAAGCCCCCAACAATATACAACATCATCAGTCTCCTTTGTAATGCTGTTGCACACATCATGAACAGTGTGCATTAGGACATTCAGATTATAATTTAAAGAGGGAACCCTTCAATTCTTTCAGGGATGAAAAAGACTTAAATCTGCCTCACTCTGTGCTTGAGTGGCTCTTATAAAGATTGAGGCGTGTTTAGATCTGCTGCTCTGAGACGCCATGGAAGCTGTTTTGTCTTCATCCTGTTATGAAACTATTCTTGGAATAAGGGAAATCATCAAAATGGAAAATGGCCTCATATTCCTTGGCTGTTCTACCACCATGCAGAGTCATCATCAGACCCTGTTGATAGCATTGCAAATCCACCGCCCTGTTTAACAAGTGGCAAAACACAGTATGGTTTGAAGGCATCATTTGGCTTCAGTAAACGTGCTTTTGCAGGAAAACTGTGAGAGATGACTCAACAGACCAGATTTTTTTTTTTTTTTTTTAATTCCCCATCGCTCAGAGGTTCAGCTTTTGCATCACAACACTGAGTTATTGGTCTCGGCTAGAACACATTTCTCAATCCAGTTTTTGTTGAGACTAAACGAGTAGCTTATATCAGTGAGCTGTTGATTCGTTCAATTTGTGAGGCTATGTGGTTTTGCTCAAATTTTAGTCATAAGCCATAAGTCGTTATTTTCCCCTTGCCCTTGTTAAATAATGATTGCATGTTTTGTCACCAACACATTTGCAATTTCTGCTCCGACCTGTTGCTTAGAAAGCCGCAAAGTGGTAATTATATTGTTGTGGTAATTACCAGCCCTCGATTAACGGTGACGCACTGACGCTGGAGTCGCCCGCAACTACCTGCATATATTAAAATGACTAGAAAATTAAATCATTTTACGTGAGGCGTTTGTTTCCGTTATTTTGTCCACCACCTGTAACTCAGCAGAGCGCAACAAGTGGCTTCAGAAAACCGCACTGTGCACGGTGCAGTAAAAACGACTGAATAAAGATTTGTAGGCGTGTAACCAACAATGTAATTATCTTTGCACTGAATAAACTAGTGCTTCAGCTACCCACCAGGTCAACAGGACGCCCTTGTCAAGCCCAAAGCGCGTTTTCCTGCAGAGGCACCGGTCAGTCCGCGTTTGCCCAGCTCTCGCCACCAATCTTGAAGCGCAGCATCCTCCCCTTGCTGCAGCGCCATTGGTGGATGAGAGCACCAGGCGGCATGTGATTGGTCTCACCTTGTGGGGTCTGGTGCGGGAGTAGGCTGCGTCAGAGAGTGTGCAATAATCTAATAATAACAAAACGCCGACGCATCTGACAGCAGCGTCCAAAACATAAAGCGCATGTTTGCTCTGTATGATTGATCTAAAGCACCTGAAAACCTCACCTGCGTTTAGACTGAGTGCACTTGCAATGGTTTGTTGTGGCCGCTTTCACTAACAGTGGTGAGTAATGAAGGGCAACAATATTTGCATTTGGAAAGATTAGTAGTAGGGCAAAAAGGCATTGTCCCGAACCAAATGCTGTATTGTACTATCTGTTAGTTTGAATCGATGGGATTTTATTTCTGAAAGCAAGTTCATCACCAGAGTTTTCCCATATAGGCCTCTGATATAACTTTCTAAGGAATGCCCATTTTATTCCAGGTGGGAGAAAATAGGCCTGTTTGGCATTGGGTCAAAGTCACTATTTAATTAATCACCGTTTGTACCCTGTTTTAATTGTGATGAGTGTTTTACTTGATACGCTGGAACAAATTCCCTAGGAGTGCACCGCAGATGTTAATATACGGTCTGCTGTGTCGCCCTGTCCCTGCACTGTGGACCCGGTGATGTTTACATGTATTTTTGCCTTTGCGTTGAATCTGATAGAATAAACAAGAGCCTGATCCATTTACTTGTTATTCTAAAGAAATTCAAATACGCACAGTTTATGATTTTAAACCATATCCGTCCACTTGGTGCTATATAAAATAAAGAAACGTTGTTTTTTTTTGTAGTTGCACATCCACATAATATGATGAAAATAATGTTGATACATTTGTTCAAGTGTCCCACCAGATGTCACTCTGTCACCAGTACATCTCAGTGAACGCAAGGCCTACTCTTGCAGAATGATGTAGGCTTTCATATAATTGGACAAGGCCAGGCATAACTAGTGTAACACAAACAAAATATAAGGGATTTAAGGTAAATGAGCAAATAGGAGCCAGTAGGAAAACATTATTATTATTATTATTATTATTATTTTGTTTGTTGCTTATTGTCTGTGTCTTGTGTGATTTCCTTTTAACAAAATAACATGCTCATTATGACTGGATCTACTGACTCAGTTGCAGAGGCATTAGTGATTCGCAATTGATGCAGTATGGAGAACCTACATTTATTTTGGCCATGGAATTAAGCATCAAATGAATCTTTTCTCCAAGGCCCCATAAGGCATCAGTGTGATGCTGTTTCACCAGTACAGACTCGGCAGTGGGAGCTGTCAGTGGATTTTCTCTTAAATCAGTCGCCCGTTGAGAAGTGCTTTGACAGAGGTCCAAATAAATTGAACCTCGAATACAGCGACTGAAATGGGAATTGTTTCATCAGTGAAATCAGCTGAAAAGCAATTCACTTCCATGCCATTCTTTCATATTTACCTCATCTTTTATCTCGCTTATCTTCCTCCTTTCTTGTGTCCCCTCTCTCTCCTTTCACCCCATAACTAACATACCCTGTTTTCCCTGCATTTGTCTCTTTTTTTCTATACAGCCTGTGTTGCATTGCCTCTAAGACCATACTGCCGTCCTGTAATCTTTCACCAGTGTCTCTCTGTTCAGCTTTCAGCTCCTTTATTACCAACATCGAGTCAGTATTCACCTTATCCCCCAACTTCCAATCTCTTAACTTCCTCTCCCCAGTTGGATCGTGCCCAGCCTCTGTTGTCTACACCAGCCTCCTAAAGGCTCAAGATGCTGCGAGAGAGCTCCAAGGCTTGGAGCAATGGCTCAGAGGCCTACAGCAGCGATCCGGAAGAGGAGGAGGAGGAGGAAGAGGACATGGTGTTTGGGGAGAACGATGAGGACGGCATGGCGGAGGAAATGATGGATCTGAGCGACCTTCCCACAGCCCTCTTCGCATGCAGTGTCCATGAAGCCGTGTTCGAGGAGGACATGCACCGGGTAAGATGGAATAAATCACTTTCCGGGTCAGCCAGGGCAGTGTGTATGACTGTGTGTGTGCGTGTGTGTGTGTGTGTGTGTGTGCATGCTTGCATTTGAGTCACTCTGCTGAATCTGTCGCTGCATCCAAGTTTCAAGGTCCACTGACAGTAGCATGATGTCATCCAAAGCCTTGTGCTTGTCTGTCAAAGTCCTTTCATGGTCCCAAGCTGCGCACTTGATTCCTCAGCCACAAACAGGCACACACACACACACCCATGGACACACACACACCTGATGCTTGGATGTTTATTTGCAAATGTCATGCCAGGAAACGTCCCATGCAGGGCAGGGAATTTGACTCACACTGAGTCATGAGCCATATTCAGTCACCTCCAGCCTTGATCCGTGTGCCCATGCATATCAATCGATCATCACCACATGCAGAGTGTTATTTAAGCCCACTTATGGTTATGGATGTGGAAACAGGTCTCATACATGCAGGCAATTGCACATAGGGCCGAACAATTAATCAAAATATTATTGGAATTGCAATATGGCCAAGTGTGATATCCATATTGCAGGAGCTGCATTTTTTTTCCACAAAGGTAAAATGTAAAATAATAGCAAGTGTTGTGGCACTACAGAGATGGCCCTGCCTGCAAATCACACTCTCCAAATGTAAGACAATATTTTTGTTTGGTACAAATCTTAGCAAAAATCATAAAATCATCATTTTTTTTTTTTTCGGGCATTAAAAGCACACATACTGACATGCATATGCAGACACATTGCAGACATGAAATTCACTGTGCGGGGACACACACACACACACACACACACATGTGCACGCACTACATCCAAGCTGGTCACTTGTGTCTCTTGACTGCTTGAGCTGTCAAGGCCTCCCTAAGATGTGCTGAGTCCTTCTGTCACAGCTTTATCTGACTCCCGAGAGCAGGAATACTTGGATCACTTGGATCCTGTTTGCTGGAGTGGGGAACAAAGAAAATACTTTTAATTTTCTGCCCCTCTAATCCAATTACACTGTCCTACCATCCCTCTATCCCTCCAGCTGGCATGCTTCACATCTCTCTCTCTTGTTATATCTCTCAGTCTCTCGCTCTCCGTCTCTCTCTGTTTCTCAACTCTATCCATCTCTCTTCTATATCCATCTCTCCCTCAGTTGTATCTCTTAAAGCTATTTTCTGCATAGTAGCATTTCTCCTCTTTGTTATTAAAATATACCATAGGCACTCACTTGCTTTTACTTGCAGCTTTCCTTTTTTATTGACTTCTCCCTCTCTCTCAACCTTTCCTTATTCATCCCCTCGACGTATATAAATGCAAAGCGGAGAGGCTAAAATTGGCACACACAAAATCCCTTTAAGTGAATCACTCCTGCTTTGTGAGTTTGCTGTTTGTACACCCATCGCTCCTAGCAGTGGAGTCCGCCCCCTTCCCTCCCTTTCGTTTTGCTTCCTCACTTCATTACAATTCACACTCTGGCTTTTAAGTGGAAATGCCACCCACTCACCCTTCAGTCAGAGCATGTCAATAGATTGTTCTCCATATGGTACAATTAAACGAGCTGCTCTAAAAATAGAACTTTTGACATTTATTTAAACTTTCAAAATGAGGACAGGAAGGGAAGGGATGGGAAATGAAAAAGAGGTTGCCTGCGAAACTTTCAAAGCACGCACAGGGGCTTTATTAGGTTGTTTTTAGCTGATAGCAGGACTGTTTTGATGCTTTACACACATGCACACACACTCACACATATGCACACACATACATACACACACACACACACACACACACACATACAGTCTCTGTTCTGTACACCAAAATAGAAAAATCTCAGCGTTTTTCCTCACTTTTAAAAACTGTCATCTGTAAACTCAGAGTCTCCATCCTTAATGAAGAGCAGGGACATGGCAACCTACATTTTTGTGTCTTTGGGCTCTTGGCTCTCTCCCAACACCAACATTACCTTCCGCTGCTGTTCTAAAAGGCCTGTATGCAAGAGGATGGGCTTTCTCTGTAATCACACCGTGCTCTTTTAGCAAGAGGGAGAGATGGAGGGGGGTGTGACCCCATATTTACCCGAAGCTCTTAACAGCAGGCTGTAAAAGCATTTTCCTTTCTTCTGCATTAGTGAAAAGAAACTAAAACCTAGTGACACACTTTTCCTTGTATCTGCAGTATTTTGTTTCCCTGGCTAGTTTTTGACTAAAATGGAGAGATGCCTTGAAACTGCTTTCTAATTCTCCAGGAAGTTCAGCTTGGGTCCTTCTCAGGTTCAGCAAACCTCCTCCTTGAAATGATGGGACTTCTTATTTATACCGGCTCTTGAAATGAATGCTCACATGATTAGCTCTAATAATGGCTGCCTTTGCTGTTGTAGTTGTGATTAGTTCTGTGTTACTTCAGGTGTGAAGGCCTAAACCCATAGGGAAGAGGGTTGGAGAGTCGAATTAGAAGCAATGTACAGTGCGAACCGAGCTCTGACCAGCGGAGCTTGTAATTGTAATGCAATTCACTCTGTATAGTACGTACAAAAAACAAGCATGTATGAGAGAGAGTTGGAGAAGGGGCGGAGGGGGTAAGGTGGCATCTGCGCTTGTCAAAGGAAAGGTCAGGAAAGCCATTAAGACTGAGTCGTTTCTCATAGTGCCATGCAGTGTGTGATACCAAGCCTAATCAGCACAGAGCAAGGCTTTTATGCTGCCGCATGCTGCTCCTTTCGAATCAATCTCTCTCCCTGTTCTGTGACCACTACAGGCAAGCAAGTTTCAACATAACAATACAAAGCAAACAAAAAAAGTTTTAAAACTGAAATCCTTAAGGTTTGTGGTTTGTGTGTGGTGGAGTACGGGAACATTTTCTCCATGCTCTGCTGTTGAGAAATGTTGAAGGTATCAATCAGCTTGCCGGGTCACACCGGTCCTGGTTAGGAGCCTGCCCAAAACAGAGCATCACACTATAAACCAACAAGATTAATCAATCACAGATCCTCCAGTTGCAATCTCAGATACAGATGCTGATAGGTTAGCTTGTGTTACATGCACAGTGCCAACAGGGTGCATGTGAGTGAAGCTACTGTCACATCAAAATATTTACAGCGTCCCAGTTTACTTTAAAATTTCAGCACCCCAGTAAATAATATATTCACATTTGTTAATATGAATATGGTTGGTCGATGACAGTTTCACTCTGGTAGACATGAAATGCTCCCCCATCTTTGATGTAGAAGGTTTTCAGCTTTAAGGTGCTGGCCTGTATCACAATAGGGCTGACGATACTCTACAGTATTGTATGTCACCTTGATGGTTAGTCCAGCAGCCCTCAGATTACCTCAGCTCACCCATGTAAACAACCACAGCAGGCAGCAACTATATCACTTTCTTATCCTGCATCTTTGCCCCAGGATTTTCCAAATTTTTCCTCTGAGCAGAGCATTCCTTTATTTCTTCTTTTTTGCAAAGCAGTCCGCTGAAAAGTGCTATCTAAATAAAGCTATTATTATTATTATTATTATTACAGTAACAGCGCTGCAGCAATAGAGTGAGCATGTAAAAATTTGGACTGCTGTGGTGCCTACATGTGACCTACTTCTGTCTAATGTGTGTGATATTGTGACTCATATATATTGGGCGGATAAAGTACGGCGCCCCTCGAGGAGAGCGGGGCAATGAAACACATTGGGGACTAAAGATAGCGTGATGGAGAGGATGTGAAAAGTGAGATGTAAAGTGAGCATCTCTGTAAAAGTGCGTGAATGTGGGTGCGCTTGTGCATGCATACACACAACGCATGGCCGCGCGTGCCAGGGCATGTCCGCATGTGCCGGGCGATGGTCTATTTTTGGGTGCTGGTCTTGCGGGGTGAACGTGAGGGAGAGGATGCTTGGCAGGCTGAAGGTCAGACATGATGCAGTGCAGAGTGAGTGTGTGCCTCTGGCCACTGCTCCTGCTGCTGCCTGGAAATTATTCTGGTACACTGACTGGGGTTGTCTCGCCAACCTGTGTTGCACAATTTGTTTGTTTTCCTCTGTATTTATCAAAGAGATGAAAGCGGAGAGCGTTTTAAGACAGCAGCCGAAAATAGAAAGCAGAGTTAGGGTAAATGGAGCTGGTTTGGCACGCAGGGTAATGTCAAGCATTTCTCACATTTGACAAGATGGCAGTATTTTTCCTGACATAATGACAATGTTCCCACCTTTGTTTGCTAAACTGTATCTCTCCTGCCATTTAGATAAAAGTAGCTGCCGTGAAAATCAGCTGTTCGTAGCAAAAATGTGAGCCTCCAGTGTGGACACAGATCTGACTGGGCAAACTTGTATGTTGTAACTAATACAGTGTAGTAGGGGAGAATAGGATATGGTCAACTTTGTGCTATGACAGGGCAATGGGGACAAAATCAAATATCACAATATTTTTGACCAAATATCTCGATATTGATACTGTGATGATATTATAGGACAACTCGTGCTGTACAGAATCCAAAATCTCAGATGATATCTACTCTCAAATCACGAAACAGTATGGATATATTGTCAAGCTCTAGTTTGTGCTATGAAATGAATGTGTATTTATTTCAAACAAAAAGAAATTAGAAATGTACAGTAACACATTTTTTTTCCACAGCTTATAAAATATAATCCTTGGATCTATTAAATTCAGCAGTCGTGTTTTATTGCTCATAAGCATGAAATTTTTATATTTTTATAGGTGAATTTAAGCTTTTTTTTTAAGCTAATCCGACCTAGTTTATGATCTCATATTGTAACTTATCAAGCCATAAACAATATATAATACAGCCTGAAACATTTCTACTATCATTTAGAGACAAGAATAATGGATTTTTATTATCTTGTAATCACTTCTACCTGACTCTCTTACTGCTTTCTCCATGTTTTCTCCTCCATTAGAGTCAGGAAAATGAACTGCTCCTCTTTAATCTGTGATCACATGGCTCATTTTGTGTATGGCTGCCTCACAAAAGAGTTGGCTCATCTTACATCCCACAGACTCATCTTACCCCGCCCTCCTCTAACTGCACAAGAGCTCATAATGAAAGTGTAAAATTTGGGATGCGATGTAAGCTGTCATATTATTCGTTGTGGGTCGTTGTGCTCCTGCGGTTCTATTTTAGGTCACAGTGATTATCTGCTAGAAACGGGCTAAAAAAAGAAATCCTCAGTGTGTGTATTCAATAATAGCAGTTCTTAGTGCCATATCACAGTGCAAGAGAATAAGATCACCGCTTTCTCCATATTGTGATAATGAGCTGAGGTATAACGGCTGCAAGATGTCATACCATTGAAATACAGCCTTTGCCTAAAGATGATTGCTTTTGCTTGAATTTGGCAAGTGATTGTGAGCATTTAAACCAACCAACATATTCCTAGATCTGTCTGTTCCTCTCTGTTTAGCCTTCCATTTTGTATTTTATATGTACTTTAAAAGTTGTTGTTACTTATGATAGGAGGTGACAACAGAGATACTAGTTAGGTTTCAACTACAGGAGCCTGGCCCAGGGAACTAGGAACCTTTTTAGGAACTGTTCATGTTTTGACCCCTGGCACTAGGGCCAACATTTAGTTCCACAGACTTCTTTTTTTTTTTTACCTTACTAGAAAAAGTTCCTGCTCAGAGGGGGTAGTACTCTCCCCAGGAATTTGGGGGTGGGGCGTGCAGGGATGACTGTTGCTGATTGGTCAAACACACACCACAGGACTTGCGTACCACTTCATTCCTAAAATAAGGGAGTACTCTACTGTCGATTTAGGACCAGTTTAGGAAGAAATGAGAACATTTCTCTTGGTTTGATAACAATAAAACTAAAGTTTGGCTTTGCTGTTGCCTTCCCAACTCATTGAAAAAAAGATGAGAGAAAATGAGAGTTACAAAGAACACAGGCAACTAAGAGAGAGCAGTAACATGGCAGTGCTATGAATGAGAAAGCCAGTGAATGAGAGAAATAAAACGTCATTCTCTGATTGTTTCGCGGCGGTTATGTTCTAAAGCACAAACAAATAACCATCAAACACTCAGCAGATGATTTACTGTGCAGACAGATGCTCTTAGTTTCATTTTCCTCCTCTGAATTTCTCATTTTCATTCTCTCCCTCGTTCTCTCAATGCACAAAGGCGCACACACTCCCGCAGGCAGGACGAGAGCTGCTTGCAGGAGAAAAATATTGTAGAAAGGGTCAGTAATCTGTGAACATGGGAGTTTAAATAGGTAAAAAAAAAAACTGATGCATCATGACTGTAAAAAATGACGTGTAAAACAGCTGGCGTTATACATCAGTGGAGTAATTGGCCTAATCTTTGCGGGTCTTTAGGTGGAAATGCGGTGGAAATGCAAAAAGCAATGGGCTGAAGGAACTTTTTAATTCCTTGAAAAGTTACTCTCTGGGACTATTTTACCTGGGTAATTTGCGTGGGAAATTATTTATTGTTCTATACATTTTAGCCCAAACCCTAAACCCTGTCCTGGTTTCTTGTCTGTGCTTTTTGTTTACTAGCAGGACTTTATTGATGCCTTGATGTTGTTTGAATGTGGAAAGCCTGCTGCACAGTGAAGCTGTGTCTGGCAGTTATTTATTAGACAACAGGAGGAAGACTGACATTCAAATCAATTTGCGCCGGTTGTCCTTTAAAGAAAAGGACTATTGACAGTCTTATGTTTTTTTCCCCCTCTGTCTTTCTCTCTCTCTCTGTCTCTCTCGCTCTCTCTCTCTCTCTCTCCCTCCCTCTCTCTCTCTCTCGCTGATGTTTTTTTAGTGTTGGTTACCTTGCTAGAAAAGGGTCGATCAATAATGTATGTGACTCTCCCCAATTCAATTTGGTTTATTTTTGTTCCTGGCTGTTTATTTTGTGTTTGCTTGATATGTTTCATTTGGACGTTGCTCTCATGAGTGCTCTTCTTCCCTCTGACTTTATCTTTCTTTAGTGTCTGTATCTCATTTTCTGTCTCTCTTGCTGTCTCCATCATGCTGCATTTTTATAGTCAGCATTCATAGCCTTGATTGTCAGTGTGGGAACTTAATGCATTAAGTTAAATGCCATTTTGGGGGCCTTATTATGGTATTCTATGTCTGTATTATTATGTAAAATTTGAATGGCTGTTGCCCTGGGGGCTGTTGGTTTACAGCATGATCATTTAGAAGAGAAGAAATGGGACTCTCTCTGTCCATTCCTTTTCATTGGCTTTTCTTATGCACCAGCCTCAGCCTTTAACGTCTAGAGTCTCATCACATTAGTTAACCACTTGTAATTGTAACTGCCATGTTGATCCCAAGGCTTGAAATTGTAAATATTTTATGGCTCAATAAAACAATAGAGAGCGCTCTCTATCCTCTGCTTAAGTTTCTTCCCTGCAGAATGTCTGTCATTCATAAACAGAGATCTTTCTTTTTCTCTCTTTGTTTGCTTTGGAAAATAGCACATACCTCTCAGAACACACTGTCAAAGCTGTGTTAATGTGTGTGTGTGTGTGTGTGTGTGTGTGTGTGTGCACCGATGCACGTCATTTTGTGTAGATCTGAGATTGCCCGAGGTCCTTCCCTGCCCGTTTCTCATTTTGTTGCGTCTGCTATTCCAGCGGTGGCGATGCCTGCACGCGGGTGGTATAGTCCGTCTAACCCATCTAGAGATTTGACCTGGATTCACAGCAAAGCAATCAGTGGAACCATCGGCACGTGTTGCTCGGCGTCCCCTCCTCTCCCTCTGTCTCTGTCCCCCTTATACAGCAACAGCAGCTCATCTCTGCTGCTCCTAAGCTTGTGGACTGGGTTAAAACACTGAGCAGCTGCCAGCGGCTGTCCAGATGTGGGCTACGAACCAAAAATGTGCCACACTTTTGGCTCACACGTTTGCAACACTGTTTTTCAAAATCACTCTATGCATAAAGGCTTTATTTCTTTCATTAGCGTCATCATTTTTATTATTATTCAGAAGTTGGGAGTCAGAGTCATTCCGTGGGAGTTGACTGAGGCCATGGCAATCAAATGTGTATCAAAGCTTTCCCTATCTGTATGAATAAATGCTGCAGTGGCTACATTCCTCAGCTTGCCTCTCATCACGTCAGCTCATCTGCAGGATTTAAGCCCCCCGGAGGAAACACGTTTTAGTCTCTGCAGGAGCGTTGAGGGAGAGAGAGAGGCTACCGGCTGGTGCCTGCTCGACCTCAGGTATCCATGTTGTCCTCTGCACCTGACAACATACTTTTTCTCTCTCTCTCTCTTTGTCGATCTATTTTTCGCTTTGTTCCTCCGTTTATCTTCCTCCTCTCTGCCATTCTATCCCTCTTTGTTTTTTTCTCTTTCTCACTGTCACCCCCATTGCTTCCCTCTCTATCTCACTTATACTCTGTAGATCTCTCTTTCTCTGTCTTTCTCTGCCCTGTAGACACTCTTTTATCCTCCCATCCCTCTGTCTCCCCCTGGCTCCCTGTGCCTGTACTTGGCTGCTTGCTTTATAAATAGCTTGGCCTAGATTACAGCAGCTGCATTGGCGCTGGCACCAGGGGTTGGTTTGGCAGGGCCGGCAGAGGTAGCCCGGTGTAACAAGAGACTGGCAGTGAAGGGATGGGGGTCTGTGTGTATTTGTATTTATGTGTGTGTTTGCCCGTGTGTCTGTGTGTGCGCGCGTGCAGGTGAGTGAAGATTACGAGGATAATGCGGTCTCTCTGCTTGTCTGCAGTGGCCATGCCCAGGAGTGTGTGTTTACACTGTCAATCTTGTCATCCCCCTGCTGTCATGTCACACACACACACACTCAAACACACAAAAACAAATACAGATACAGCACTCACCCGTGTGTTTGTGAGAACTGTTTTTACATTGTGTTTTCAGGCGTTTTTTTTATACCAGATGCACTCTGGTAGTGAATAAATGTTTCCTAATGTGTTATATGGGTGTGTATGTGTGTGTTTCATTTTGCATACACATTACATATACCGAAATTGCATTATATCTTATATCATAATCATGCTTATATATTGTGTTTTTTGGTTCAATTTGTATGTGTGCATCTGCATGTGTGTGAATGTGTTTTGAGCATGCGTACTTCAGCCCACCGTGATGATCCACTGCCCTGATTTTTTCCCTCCTGCTCCTCTGCAGAGCTCCGCTTCAGAATACAAATGCCGGTCATCAGTGAGTCTGAGACGCAGTGTCTCACCCTCTGAGCCTCTCCGCCGTTTCTCTGCCTGCTGCCGCTCTTCTCATCTCTTATCAAGTCCATGACGCATGTTGCAAGACTCAGCAGTAGCGAGATTTGATGCTGCTGTGCCTTATCCATCAATGTATGCAGCATGAACATTCATTGTGCTCATACTGTACATAAGGAGAGGCGGGGTTAAAAGGCAAAAAAAAAAAAAAACAGCCTGGCAGAGCAAAGTCTCATCCATCAAAACAGCATAGTTTTAGACTGGCGGTGACCTAAATCTGAACATCTATTTTGGATTTTTGCTGCCCTGTCATGATGTTTGCCGTGTGCACTGTTACATATTTGACTGTCAACAGCAGACTGTGTAATTGTAAAAATGAACCACTTTGTTATGCTCACAAGCATAGAGAAAGACTGCTGTCACTGCCAAATGAGCTGTAGCTGAAGTATCTGCATGATTCTGACATTATGTTGGCTGCTGCATAGAGAGAGAAAAACAATTTGTTTCCAGAAATTAGATATCCACCATATGAAAAATTCAGCAGCCTCCCAATTAAAAAAATAAGTGCAGGCATTAAAGTAAAACACCTCATGGAATATTGCTTAAGTTATTAACAGGTGTTAAGACTGTGGCTTACAAGGTAGTAATATTATATATCGTTTTTAAAAAATGAGCAATGATGAGGGGGAAAAAAACATATCCTAAATGGAAAAATGTGCAGCAGTCAAGCTCTATGTGCATTGATGTAGTTTAAAAATGAGATCAGGGCATGCTTACTGCGAGCACTGGCGTAGAGAATTGTGAATGGGGAGAGGAGAGCTGAGAATGAGGAGGAGGAGAGCTGCAGAGGAGCAGAATGTGCTTCATCATCCACAGCAATCCATCCTACTTATCAGCAGTGACAAAGGGATCAGAGGAGCGCATAAACATGCTGCTTTGATAATCGAAGACACTTAAATCTACATCCCATCTACAGCACGTTGACAGTTTATACTATAGAATAGAGAAACTGGATTTGAACAGACTAGATCAAACCGGACAACAAGAAATCAAACAAGATTAAACTAGACTAGATTTCAGGGGTGCCGGGATGGCCTCGTGCTTACGGCGGGGGTCCACTGGCGGCACGGGGAATGCTAATTAATGTCAGTTAATGACAGCAGCTCCACTACTTGTGTTGTGTGCTGATGAGCTCATTCATTCCTATACAGTACGCTGAGAAATAAAGTTTTACCGTTGCATTTCTTTGTGGTGTTTCTAGGAGCCAACATTTTGTTGTCAGCTACACTGAGAACTGCAATTTGATTGTCACTGATGTTCCTCCCACTATCAGCACTTAAAGGTCCATACCAGTGATTTTGCATGTTTAAAATACAAAATGCTCAGCCTATACTTCATGTTTCTGCTATTTTTTTCCCCAAAGCAAGTACTTGTATTCTGAATTTTTCCTATCTTTTATCCAGCCATTTGTTTCCCTCCATTCCACTATGATATGAAGTTTCAGAGACTTCAAACTTTGTTGACACCAGTGTTCCCTCACCATGATAAAGTCATCCACATTAGTCTTCTTAAAAGCAGCAGGGTTGTTATGTTTTGATGAGTGATACTATTCCTCCACCGGAAAATAGTTCCCATGGAAACCTTTGCTTTACAGAGCAAATTATCCATTCTGTGGTTTATGAATGGCGATGACTTTGTTAGCCGCAGATCCAGGACATTATAAGGCAGGTATTTCAACCAAAAATAAAAATTTGAAAATCGAGGGATAATGATAACATGTTGTGACATCTTTAGTACACCTACATGATTTGCAAAATGGTTTGTCGCAATACAAAATTTGACTAAACTGTACATTCAAAATCCTTTAAATTACATGCAAACCGTACAATTTGATTACTTAAATGGTGCCGCATTACTTGTAATACATGGTAAAGCCAAACTTATGCATACTGAAAAATGCTTTCTATGGTTCTCTAAAATGCTCTGTTTTTATACATCTCATGTCTCATTCTCTCTACATGTGTTGCCATTCTTGGCCAGGATTTTTTCAAAAAAGAAATCTCAAGAGACTATTCTTGTAAAATAAATGTTCAAAATGTATAATAATTCAAAATTGTGTGCTCTACACGTAATGAGATACTGATGGAAATGCAGTGCTGAGAGGGGAGCCTGTACATGAGGTGATGCAGGCCGTGGAGCCGGGCCCTCAGAGAGGCTCTCCTTCAGGTGGAGCACCCCGGCTCCGGCCCTTGTGTGTCGACAAGCATCAATTCTGCTCAAGTGTTGTTGAACAACATGCTCTGTCAACTCTACCTCCATAACACTGGACTTGAAAACACGGTGTTAGGTCATTTTGAGTCTTGAAGGATTGGAGAGAAACTGCTTAAGGACTTTTGGGCTTGTAATAAATGTGTGGTGGAGGTAATTTTAAAATAATATCCAAACCTGTCGACCAATGCCCCCGTTAGAGTCTGCACTCCCTGCAGTGGCTCAGATGAATAAAAATGGCATCACTCCCATCAAATGAACGGTGCTCAGGCTTATGTGCTACAGTGTCTGATATGTGATGTGCATGGCCTTTAGAACCGGATTGTTCCAGACTGAACGGCTGTCTGGCTGACTGATTGGCTGTCTGGCTGTGGAATGTCACAATCATCCTCATATCTCACTCATGTTCTCCGTCTGCTCAAAGTGTCCCATGGACAATGCCTGACACAGCCAGACATAAATAGACCTCACCGCCTCCAGCCTTAATATTAATGGCTTATAGGGGACTTAACTGTCTCAGCTGGCCTGGCAATTATTGTTATGAAACACAGAGAGAGAGAGAGAGAGGAGAGAGAGAGCAAGAAAGAGCTAGAGGGAAAGATGATCTGGATGAAGGAAGGAAGAGGTGCTATGTTATGAAATTATGTAATAACAAAGTCTGTGGGAAGTTTTAAAATGATTGCTCATGAGTGGAAATTCTCACGGTATCATAATGAAAAGGAAGTGAGCTGTGGCAGCTGTGGCACAGTCATCAGCCGCTCTCCTGCCAGTGATAACAAGTAGCCACAGTACAGTTAGTCTCCAATCAACAAGTCAGCAGAAAAGGTGCAGCGCAGTTCACAGAGTTCATTTAGCGGCTTCATGCTGTAGGTCTTTGCAGGGTCAAGCATGATTGGAAGTGTCCACTTGATGACCTCAAAGACAAACACACTGTCACGACCGCCCTGTGTCCTCTAATATCCAAACTATTTCCATATAGATGATACACCATAAGGGATAGGTTGGGTCCTGTCTACTTTTAAATGGGAGATCTATGAAGAAAGATAGCAGCAACATCAGTGAACTATTTATGGTTGCATGACCACAGTGCAGCCATACTGCTATTATACTGTCTGTTCTTCTTAAACCAATGACACAACTGCCCTGTCAACTGAAGCTAAGCAACTTTAACTACTCTGCTGAACGTGTTGCTCACAGGCATGGTTATGTAATTACGCCTTAACACAAAAAAATGAATGCACAAAATCTCTTTTCAGTTGCTTAACATCTTTGAACGCATATCTCTATCATTACGAGGGCTCATAATGCATCAAGTGCGATATCATGAATAATAATCACAATCATAATTTTTTTAAAAGTTTGTGCCAATAGTGTCGCTCGCCTTGGGTCTAATTCGCTGTCTTTTCCTCGCACTTTTGCTGCGGCATGATCACTGTCGGATCACAGGAATGTTTTCAGCGCACTGTGGCTCTGGTTGCTGTGACGCTGCTGATCCACTGTTGCGGGCGTTGTGAATGACTATATATGAGAGCATCATCCATATTCCTCAACTGTAAATAATAGGCTGTCTGTTGTAAAGGAGGGGGGGCTAGTTAGGGAGTCAGGGATACTATATCACCTGATTTACCATACAGCAGGTGGAGTTGTTTAATTCAGTACTATTACATTTGTGGCGTATAGGCCTATATTATTATTATTATTATTATTATTATTATTATTATTGTGGTGCGATTACTGTACTTTTGTAGCAGCCGGAGCTGAAGATAAAACATAGGAAAAGCAGAATAAACCGGACTGTGAAATCTGCAGTGCCCCCTGCACGGTTCGTCAAGCACTGTAGTGGCGTAAAAAAAACGACAAACGTGAGGATGGTGATGACGTCAATGTGGTAGGGAGGGAAGAGGGGAGGGGGGGTAGAGAGAGAGAGAGAGGGAGAGAGAGAGAGAGAGAGAGAGGAGTTTGTGCCACCGCTGCTGCAGCATCACTTTCAACAGAGGAGCTGCGAAGAGCCCACCAGCAACTCACTGAGCTCACAGAGGCAGCAGCCCCCCTCCCAAAAAAAAACCAAAAAAAAAAAAAACAAAACAGCTCTATTGGACTTAACATTGACGTTTCGGGGACAAAAACCGAGCTGACTCTTTTCTCTTGATAGCAGCCAGAGGGGAAGAGAAACAATTTTTATTCCATTTTATTTTTTTCCCAGCCACAAAAGGGAATGCCATCGATAAATATGAAACTGGAGATGGTGACCATCATCGCCTGCGAGGTTGACATCGAGGTGTTTACATCAGACAAAATGCAGGTATGCCCCCCCAACCCAAAAAAACCAACCAAAAAAAAAAACGCACGTTGCAAGTAGCCTGATCGTTCCGATGTGTCCCTTGTATGGTTGTGCAGCAGTTTGCTCAGGACCCGACTGCATGTTCCCCTCTAGAGAAGTGCATGCCTGTCTTGGTGACGTTGAATGCAGCCCTCTCAGATGAGGATTTTTATCAATGGGAGCCGCAGCTCACCAAGACGGCGCTGATGCCCTGTCGGTGCTTTGACGTTGAATGAACTGCAGAAATGGGTGGACAATTAAGGCGAGAAGGGGAGGGGGGGGAGAGATACCAAAAGAGCCTCAATGCAGCAATCCTTATCCATCATCCCTTGTGCCTTTGATTTTGAAGTTTTTAGAGCACAAGCTGTGCATTATGGAGCTGGTGTGTGCAGGCTGAATGGGAGGGTCTGTCAGAGTGAATTGTCCATGCAGGGCACATGCAAGGAAAGAAGTGCTCAGCGCAGTTTAAGACGCAGTGGCGGGCAGCCCCTCTTCTCCCCCTCTCCTTTCCTCCTTATCGCTGCTCTCTCTTCATCCCAGCAGCATTGCAGGTGCGCTGAGTTATGTAGGATAGCCTGCACTTACAAAAAAAGACTGACACTGTCCAATTAGAAATTTTTCGAGGAATGCCATGCAACCATCTGTATAAGCAGTTTTATATATAAGGATATATTTGGGAATTTTATGCCATAGGAGGAGATAAAATAATGGCATTAAGTACTGTGTAGAGTATAAACTTACAATTGAGTAACATAGACACTCCCTGTTTGAATATTAATGAGGGCAGGTACTGTTAATTGGTTATGCTACCTGTTAGTCATGGGCCGAGAGATAAGCAGTTGCACTTAAATGCCCAAAGCGAACCTCAGGACCCCGCCTTTGGTATTGCAACATGCCAGTCTGGGGGCTTATAAGGCCACACAGATGGTTGGCCAAAGCCTGGCTCACCCATTGTACGCTTTGGAAATTTGGAATATGTCCGAAAATATTCCCTCACCTGCTGGCTGCTTGTCTGATTTGAGTCATCATCAGAGAGTCAAGCAAGGGAGAAACCAAGGGAGAAACCAAGGAGGGGAGACATGGAGACAGAATAAACCTGAGCTACAATGCAGCTCAGCAGTCAGACCACCTATGTCCATGGTCACAGCAGCCAGGCTCATGCTTACCCATCTGCTAGCACACACACACACACACACACGCACACACACCCCGGCTCTGTCAAGCAGCCACTAGGTGAGGGAAAATATTTTGCTGTGGAAACTCAGACACACACAATCCCATTTTTCCTGTCTCTGTGTCTCACTCATCCACACTGACGCTGCTATGTTGTGAGGAAGGCTGAATTCGGCTTTTCCTAGTAACCGACAGCAGCGAATACAGAGTCTGAGCATGCTCTCACCCTCCCCACTTCCCCACATTCAGCTCGGTCACACCAGAGCCATGTATATTCTGTATTGTTGCTCCGCATTGCAAACTAACTTTACACCAAAGGGGATTGTGCATGTGAAATGCAAATGTCTTGTTTAGGTGTATGTTTGCGCTTGCAATGGCATCATTTGCTTGCATGTAATAGGTCATGCTTGTAATTTGGTGTCACTGGGAGATACACTGTACACACACACACACACACACACACACTCACACACACAAATGCCTGTCAACTGACTGACCCAGTCCAGTCTGCATTCCCCCAGCCAGCTCCACCACTGTGTTTGCATCCAACTCCCATTATACTCTCTAACCACTGCAGACCAGCCAAGGTGAGAGACACTAATCTGTCACCCTGCAGTTCTCCTGTAATTATGGCATGGTTGTCATCTTCTTGAAGACTGCCTAGGGACTGTGGGTGGAAAATAGTAGCTGTCAAGGTAATGAAAATCTGACATGAAATCTCTGAGGTGTTGATTGGCCAGGGTTCCTGTCCAATATGTATTCATACAGCTGATACTCAGTCATGAGCACTGAATATTGTGAATGTCTCCTTGTTCTGGTGCTCATGTATTGCATTTATAGACTGGAATCAGACGTGTCATCTGGGTCATTGTGATTTAGCTTCACAAAGAAACCTGGTTAGCGATGTTAGATCTGCAGTGCTCCTCTGAGCGGCTTGACACAGCCACGAGCGGGTCATTCTGATCAGAAAAAAAGCCTCTGTCAAGCTCTCCTTATCAGCCTCCTCTTCCAGATTCACTCAAGGAAAGGGGTTTGTGTGCAATTAAGAGAGCAGACAGAGGGCTGACTTTTGAATGGCACACAGAACACCACTAATCCTGGTTTCTGGCACACAGAGAATGATGGAGAGCGATGGGGAAGAGGGCAGATTAAAGCGGAGCACGTGGGGAGCGGTCTCTGATTGAGCTCA
>OMLB01049349.1:7199-27389 GCA_900302555.1 Myripristis jacobus | reverse complement strand
CTCTTGTTTTTATTATCATTCAACAAGGCCTGAACCTATCTGAAGCCCCTGTTTTTATTAATATCTCTGGATCTGGGGATGGTGGACAATAATCGTATTCCCCTTTGATGCGAAGCACTTTGGGTGGACCAATATGTGATGTGGACTGTTGCTATTTATAGACTCTACATGAACAGATTAGGCAATTGCAGGGGGTGCTTCAAAGGGCAATATACAAAAATTAATGAATAGAATTTTAATTAGAGGACACGCTTTGTGACTGGTAGAGGTGCTTCAGATCTGTCGCGTTGACACGGCTCAACTTCAAACACCAGCTGATATTCTGACAGTGAGAATATATCGTGTATGTGTGACAGGAGGGCTACAACTAATGATTATTTTTATTATTGATCAATTTCACGATTATTTTACAGATATATTTTTAATTAATTATTTGTTTGGTCCATAAAATGTCAAAAATGGTGAAAAATGTTAATCACAATTTCCAACAGCTCAAGGCAGTGTCCCCAGATGTCTTGTTTTATCTCAACCAGCGGTCCACAACCCAAAGATGTTTAGTTTACTTTCACAAAGGGGCTAAAGAAACCAGACAATATTCACATTTGAGAAGTTAGAATCGGAGAATTTGGACATTTTCGTCTTAAAACTGACTCGAAGCAATCAGTCGATTATCAAAATAGTCAGCTATTAATTTAACAGTTAGCAACTAAACCTGTAAGACAGGCATTTTGGCTCACTCTCTGCTGGTTACATCAGCAGCAGCCCAGCAGAATGGGCCGGACAAGGCTTTTGTTACAGTGGTCATAGTGTTGGTTACAGGCTTTCATTGCAATATGCTCTGCTTGAGTTGTCCTTATGCTTAATGTTGTCAAGGGTATGATTGATGCTTGATGCTACATTGTGCATTTGGTGATATACATATTTTTTGTTCAACATCACTGATCCAAGGCAGAAGCAACTCCGCTAAGCCATTGCACTAATCTAATATTACACAGAATGCACTAGGGGCGATGTGGATAAAATCAAACGTCACAGTATCTTTGATCTAAAACCTCAATAGTGATACTGGTGTTTATTTAAACAGCAGAAATTTTTTGATACACTTCTTTTGATTTGTAATGTGGATGTGATGACCAAGCATAAAGAGATGAATAATCGAACAGCTAGAACAGTGTAATAAGCCTTTAAAGCCAGGAAAAGACAGTACTTATGCCATATCACCATATTACATATCCAAAATCCCAGATCATATCTAGTCTTTTAATTCTATATTTACATGTCATGACATTCTCTGGGTCACATGATTGCCTCCTATTGGTTGTTGTTGTATGTAAGGGAGGCCGAACCCATATTGTTTGTTTCTAAAACCCTGACGAAGACCTTTACGGGTCGAAATATGTTTGCTTTTTAATGATCTAGCCTCTACAGTAAAGGCTTTTTAATATTTTCTTCCTCGTCATATTTTGTGATATTTGGAGTGGCTCTTCAGTATGATATTTAGTCTAGATGTAATTCCTCACATCACTGGACTGATATATCAATATATTGTTCAGCGCAGAATGGACAAATGAATTAACATGTTTTTATATCCAATCTGCTCTCTGCTCTATATCTAATGATCATTTATGATGATTGATGATATGCAGCTAACATGATTCTATTTGGCTACTAAGTAGGTAAATAAATAATTAATCCAAATGTGAGCTAGATTTTTGTGGGAGTGCTTTGTGTGCATTTGAAGCTCACCGATACGAAGCGCCTGTTTGCATCAAATATATTTGACTCAGTAAACAGGCTCGTGCTGATTGTGATTGGAGCTTTAGGCCATGGAGCGGTGGCGTGGTGTGGTTGTTGTATGGCTTACTGAGAAGCGAGCCGTGGGTTGGTGATGGACGGTGTGGTGTGAGTGTGTGTGGTAGTCACAATGCTGTCATTATCTCAGAGATCTACTAGCATCAGCAGATAATAGCACAGGACACATGGTGAAGGTCATAGCACATTGGCAGACGTTCAACATGGAGTGTGACGCATGCATATACAGTACATAGCTTGCATACTTGATGCTGGCCACAGCCACAGACATTCTTTTCCTCTTTTATATATGCATAAATAATTAAAATCATGCGTATAACATGTACTTGCTCTTTCAGTTCATAAATTCCATCATGGCATCAGAGTCTCATACTGAGTAAAGTGTGCTTAATTCACTGGAGAAAGCTTGGCACATTAAAACTTTGAGGCAAAACAGCACGGGAACATTATGACCTATTCAGAGCTGGAGTGGAAATCGGAGATGGAGATTTCAAAAACACTACAGGAAGTCTACTCTAAGCCGTTAACGGATGGTTATTTTCTGCTTTAGTCTGTTCTCCCACATACAGAAGACAGTAGTAACACTGACACAGTCACACACGCTAACCACAGCAGTGAGTCAGCGGACTCACAGGCCGACAGACAGACACTTCTGTCAGCAAACACACACACCTCCTCGCCGGGAGAAGTTTCCATCAGCATGGCTCACTCTCCATCTGTCCTTCTGTCTGTTTGTCTGTCACCAGTGTCACCGCGTCTGTTCTCCGGCTTACCGGCACAAAATGACGCTGGTTTTCAAGAGGGAACAGAGGTTACAATGCGAAATTTGGTATTTCAGCAAAATCGCTCTCTGATTTTTGCAGAGGTATGTGTTTGGGTGATGTGTTTTCCCAGAACAGGCTCTCATAACGTGTTTTTTCCCTTAAATGTGTGACTGTTAAATCATGTGTCGTCCTCTATTTTTAGTGTTTAGACATTGTATCAATCACTCATTGTGTCAGTGTTTTTTTTCCTAATTGTTGGATTTCTCACTTTGGAATAAATCCTCAACTCAGCCATGTTTTGTGGCTAAAGCAGTCGTACAGGAGAATGAATCAGGGTCGAGGAGAGAGAATGAAAATTGCTTGAATTTGCTGCTTAAAACTGGCAGATTGATTTATTTCATTCCATTTTACAGGATCTTCACTACTTCATTATTCAGAGAAAGCACACTGATGAACCTCGCCGTCGTCAGATCATGTTCACGAAACACAAATCAGATCTGGGTTTTAATATGATCCATGGCCAGTGTATAAAAACACTGGAGAGACTGACAGACTCTCAGCAGTTGTTCAGCTGAAGGAAAGGCTGAGGAACAGAGGCAGGACGGAGAGGATGGAGATAGACGGTGACAGTATCATGTTCTGTGCTGGTAAGAAACCAGATCTGTGTCCTGGCAGGGTTGAGCGATCCTGGGCCGGAGCAGTGGGCTCAGGTGTGCCTGCTCCCCCAGTCTGGGCACAAGGCAGGTGGGGATGGGCAGCTCAAGTTGGCCTGAAACCTTAGAGAGGTGCTGGGGCTCAGGTGTCACCTAAGGGTTAGCGCTGAGTCCGTTAGGGTGACGTAGAACAAAGGACAGTCTCCTGGGCGGGGTGTCTGGTTACGCTGTGGCCACAACAACAGGACTATGAAGTGATAAGATTAGAAGCAAACAAAAAGGCCCCGCAGTGGAATGTGGGCCCACCATTTACTCACCAAGGAACAGGAAAGGGGCCGAGTCATATCATAATGACAGGCCTATGTTATTGAGAATATTGGTGGTTCATATTGTTCCTTACTGAATGCCCAATCAGATACGATTAAACAAAATGCTTCCGGACAGACAGGGCAATCGACACCCAAATGAAAAACTCATTATAGTGTAAAAATAGGCTTTTGGGGCCTTTTCAGAAAGGTGGGCAGTGACTACAATGTACTGTACCATTCAAATCAATGGCAAACTTTATATTTTCACATACTCAAAAGCAATGTTTACCTCTCTGAGATGTCTTCTAATGAGAAAAATGTTATGTCAACAGTTACCTTGGTTTCAGCAAGCATGTTTAGTCAGCAATAATAAAAATCCTCCATAATGTGGCCGTTAAGTATCTGTGCTACATTACTGCAGCAGCCACTGCAGCCTATTATATCTCAAGTAATGAAGTAATGAAGTAGAACTGACTACATATAATGAGACAAAACTAATAAAATTCATATCTTTTTCCAGCAGTCCTCTTCATAATGCAGTAGCTCTGCAGTGGCTGTGCACAGTAAACATCAGGAGTTTTTACATTGTGCCAGCTTATTCCCCTCAAGGTATCTACATCTCTGTATTCAAAACACAAGGGCTTGCTAATGGATAATGCAAGGTTACATTAACTACATTTTGCAAGGTCTATGGCCTCGTATTGCTGGGTTTAATTCTGACCCCACTCCTGCCTTCACTGAATCAATCCTATAATGCTTGGTCATCACTAGAGCTGGGCGCTGCATAACCAAGGTGATGCACTGATTGCCATGAGAGAGAGAGAGAGAGAGAGATGGATAGAGAAATGGAGTAGAGAGTGAGCACATCTTTCCATATACCGTGGCGGTGTAAGGTGAGAGTTGCTAGTGCTGCACCTCTGTGCCCCCTTATGTAACATTGTGTGACTCTTTGGATTACAAGCTCCTCTAAGAGTGAGGATCTGCTCGGGAGGCTGGATACGCTGGCATTTTAAGAGTGCGTGATGTCAGGATGATGTGTGTGTGTGCCTGAGTGGTGGTACTGACACAGTAAAGCGCCTGCCTCAATAAAAACCATAACGACCAGATTGGTGGTAAAAGGATTAATGTGTCCCTGCATGCTGTAAACTGATTTCAATCTCCCAGCCGTGGACAGACTGTCCCCGAGGGAGCGCCGGTCTAGCGCCGCAGCGTCGGCCCCTGTCGATACCTTTCCCCACTCTAACTATTGATTCCATTGTTATAACACTTGCCCCGCTCACATGCCGCCTCAGTGCTTATACAGGCGATGCAGACGCAGCTATTAATCATGAGCTGTTTTTGTTGTTTTGTAACGCTGAGGGCCTGCTTAAGGATTTGTTGCTAGGCTAATATTAATGGCTGTTGGAAGAGAACAGACCTCTGAGGAGGCCTGAGCACATGATGAGGCTGGGTCTTTGAGAGAAGCGAGCTCTCCCTTGCATTCACACACATACACACACACACAACCTTAGATCTGACCTGGTGTTATCGACTCTGTTTTCACACGACACACACACGAGTTTTCTAGTGATGATATATGCTTTTGTCGCCCAACCTGGAAGATACTTTGACCATGAGTTACCATGACAGATTTCCAAAGGCTTTTTTTCCATAGGGCTTTGAACATTTAAGTAAACAAAAAAAGCTCTGACACAAATAAAAGCTTATGACTCTTATGACACAGGTTTTGTTTGACACAAAAATCTTCACAATCCATCAAACTTTTTTAGACTATTGATCCACACACAAAAGCCTCCTCTGCGTGTCCACCACAAGAGCCACTCGTGCCGCTTTCAAGCTGGCTGTCAAAAACTAAAAATCTATAAACGTGCATTTGGAAAGGTTTGACAGATCCAGCTACAGAGCAGAGCGAATGGAGCAGAGAAAGAATGTGATTTAACATGCTGAACATAATGACTTTTTAGCAACTTCTTAAAAATCAAAAGTTGAGATGTTGACATGTTGAGGTGTAATTTAGATCACAGAAAAAATGGCAACCTCTCATTTATATTAAGGTTTATATTAACCACATGCCTTATTCTATAGATAAAAAAAAAAAAAAAATGGAAATCTCCCCAGCTATTGGCTCAACATTGCTGACTCGCTTCCATATTTTGGGACTAAAACCTGTAACACTCTATTAACTTATGACACATGAGCTAAGAAATTAACATAATGACTGTAAACAACAATTTAATGTTGTGCTAACTACTGGTTACAGACTTACTGTGCTCACTCCCGGGCCAAAGGTAGAGCCAAAGTCGTGTGTAATATCGCTGAGTGGAGTATGAATACAGAGCCATTATACGCATTTAAGCCTAAGAAGGTCAAAGGTTCTAGTTAATCCAAAATCCTGTGGAATACAGTTGGTTTGAAACAGGAACATGTTCAGGCAACTTAAATACCTTGAATATTGTATTCAAAACGCATTCATAATATGAACCTCGGATGCACATTAATTCCCAAATGTCACTGTGACGCTAGATTTTGGGTGGTCTACAGTAAGTAAAGGCAAACATGCCATGTTGAGGGTGGGTAAACAGAGTTATAACTGTTATTTTTATGTGATTTTAAAATTGTAACAACTATGATTTATGCCAATAGTGGATCTAAAAAAAAAGTCATTGAACGATGAGACATTTCATTGCTAAAATTAAAAACAGCTGTCAATTATTGGCAGCTTAGAATTGTGTTAAACTGCATCTGTAAACTACATATAATGCACACAGTCAATATAATGTTGTGTATTTGCCATGGTTAGTTTACATGTTCATGACCTCTGCTGTACAACGGGGCTTTTAGACGCATGGAAAATCTAGAAAATTAATTGAATTTGAAAATTATGTTTTTTTATTGAAAATAATGCACATCCAAAACGATGTGGAAATATACTGGAGCATCATATGTAGAGTATTTGGTTTTGCTCCATACAAGGGTTTAATTTTAGTGTTTGGCTGCTGGTGGTTATTTAAAAAATTTTTAAAAAATGATGATAAAAAAAAAAAAAACATCTGTCCCCAGTGATAGTTGTAGGTATTGTTCAAACACAGGTATTTGCAAATATTTCCAGTGGGAACGGGGCTGTCTCTCACTGAATAGTCACAGAGAAGATGTGGAATTTGATAGGCAGAAATGCGTTGGAACAGACATATAATGCTGTTCATCCAGCTACGTCTGTTATCATCATAATCTGCCGTTCTTTTTTGACCTCATTAGACTGGATCCCGTTTGGTCCTTGAGGGAGGATGGTAATTAAAAATGATGGTCCACACACTTAAGAAATGAATTTTCTTAATTATTCCTACAAGATCTATTTTTAGTGTAGAACTGTCCCTGACTCACCCTGAGGCTCCGTGGCCTACTTTGTTGGTTTTCACCCAAATCCTATTCAAGCACGAGGGTCTGGATTAGACTGAGCTAAAGCCGCGCACGTGTCGCAGAGAAATCTGTGATTCACCATGAAGAAAAATAAATAAATAACAAAAAAACATTGAATAACAGTTATTTCCCCCCCAATTAGGCTTGGTTAATGATTTCATTTTGATCCAGAATGCCAAATGGTGCAATTCAACATAAAAATGATAGCTTTTTGGATTATAGTCATGGATTTTGATACAGAAGTAAGATCTGATTTACATACAAGCTTAAATTTGGAAAATCCAAATAGGACAGCTTTCTGTTACGGGTTTCTGGAGAAGAGATGCCGCCAGTCAGTGGATTTGCAAATGTCTACATGGTGAAGGCATGCTTTCTGCTATTGAATGCTCTCTGACTGCTGATGTGACTCTATTATGCAACAGTCCGTATTAGCCAATGGCAAAGAGCTGTGGAAGCGTTTCGATGCTTCTGCCTCACATGCTGTCGTCCCAGTCTGCCCATTTCACTGTGTCAAATCCCATTCCCACCGCTAAATCGCAGGCGTTTAAATTAAGGCGTTTGAAATAACACGGCAGGAAATGTTTGTACCTCTCTGCATGTGTGTTGGGTGCATTGATATGACTGATCACAGGGAGATTTGGAGATGCTTGCGTGTTTTAGCTGATGTGGCTTCTTGAGCCGACGAGTACGTGTGCCTCATTTGACTCCCTAAACTGCAAAATGAGTCGACAATAAGATAAATGAAAGTCATCTTTTCAACGAAACGTGGATGTTTTGCTGAGAATACTTTAGTCTGCGAAATGAGCAATTATTTGTAATTTTCTGTTCTGCTGAAGTTGGCCTCCGCTTCAGCGCATTTGTGCGTGTCAGACATGCCCGTCTGCGTCTGTGTGTTTCCTCGGGTAACGGAACAGGACGGACTCACCGCTCTGCTAATCGACACTGAGCCCCGCAGTTTAAAGTAAACAAACATAATCCCGTCTTTGCGGAAGATAGGGAGACACTTAAGTCACCTGATGTTACGTTTTATAATGCAGCATGATGGATTCGGCAGTGGAGAGTGATGCTTTTGGCTGAGGCTTGACAATCCAGGCTTGGCACTGGTTCACTACATGAAAGATGTGAGTTAAAAATATCTCTCCTGCTCTGTCCTTTGCTCGGCTTTATTGCTCTTGCCGTCTCCTTCTGCTCACCCCTCCGCTGCCCTGTCAATCACTGCCGTTTATTGTTCTTCCATCAGACCCTGACCTTGAAAGCTTGTTGACACTGCACAGTAAACCTGTGCTTGAACCCTAATCTTTTTTGTTTCCGATGATTTTGTCCAGACCGTTAGCTGGTCATTTGGTTGCTGCCTTCCTGTGTGCCTGAATGTGATTCATGCCAACGGCGATGTCCTGTCGCCACAGTGATGACAGCCTTTCCATTACCGTCAGGAAAATAACTGCCTCATTACCCAAGAGGCAATCTGCTGAAGGATGGCCATCAGAACGGCCACCGCCGGAGTCGCTTCAGTCCACTAGCTCGCTTTACACATCTGACCACATTGTGTTTTATTGTGCTGTGTCACTTTAAGTCTCTCCGTTGGCCCCCAGCTCACGCTCCCCCTCTTTGTATGTTATTTTTCCCTCTTTCGTTCTCCATCTCGCTCCTTTTTCGTTTCCATCCGGGGCTTGTGGGATCTGTCCAGTCAACTGAGGGGAATCCCAGCCCTCCAAAGTAGATTCATTTCGTTTTCTCTCCCTATACAGCGTATATTTCTGTATTTCTATACTGATGCAACATGGAGTCATCTCTTCCTCTTCCTGCTGACCTTTTAGTTCCTCGTCATCTACCAGGCTAGTTCGGTTGCGCAACAGCAGGGCCATTGGAAAGAGACAATTGAGGACAGGGGAGGAGAGGAGCTCAGCCTGTTGAGATACACCATTGGTCTTACATAAAGGTGACACAGAGAAGCTCAGGGTCAGCAGTCATGTGCAGCACTTGTCTTTTCAATCAAGCCAAGTTGTCGGCTGTTGCTCAACCGTGGAGCCTCTGACTTCATACCACTTTCGGGTTTACCACTTTCCGTCACATTGAAACAAACGAGTTTCTCAAAACCTGAAATTAAAGCTCAGAATTTGATATGCATTGTTTTGAAATGTTTGCCTAATCCAGATAAGAAGGAAACGTAGCAGTGAAGAGGATTATATTAGCCAAAGTGTATTAATTTTATCATGTAAGGTTCTTTATCACTTGTTTGCCAAAAGTAGCTTTTTCCACGCTGTTTTGTGTAGAAGCTGGCTATGTGAGATAAATAGTATTTTGATCCAAATCCGTCAAGAGATGTTATCTGTCCTGCTGAGAGTCAAAAACAAGAACACGCTGTTCTCTTCCCTTCACTCACCTGCTGTCCTGCAGCCCTCACTCACTTACTGCTCACAGCCCATAGTAGCAGGTGTTTGATGTAGTTTTGTGTGTGTGTGTGTGTGTTTGTGTGTGTGTGTGTGTGTGTGTGTGTGTGTGGTTAGAACCAGTCGATCTCTGCTGACAGGTGAATGGGCGTCCTTCAATTCAACTTGGATACTAATGGTCACCTGTCACATTATTTTACTATGTGAATATGCCGTGTGTGTGTGTGTGTGTGTGTGTGTGTGTGTGTGTGTGCATGTGCACGTGCATGTGTACCTACAAATATCTGCCAACTAATTGTGGAAACACAGGGAGGGACCCTGCGCACAAAGTCCATGTCACACACACAGTCACTCCCTTGCTCTCTCTCTCTTTCATAGACACACACACATACACACACACACACATATACACACAAAAGAGAACAAAGGGAGTGGGTCACAGCAGGGAACATGGTGATGGCAGATGAGCAGGCCACTTTTCAGCGTCTGTAACTCAACACCCCTCATCCCTTCCTCTTGTCCCCCCCCGCCCTCGTCTTCCTCCTCCTCCTGCCTCAGGATGTCCGGTCATAGAGGACCACATAAATTAGTGATCAGCACGCTCACTTATGTTACATGTCAATCTAGTGAGGGTGTGTCACTGTGAATGTGAATGTGTGTGTGTGTGTATGTGTGTGTTTGTTTATGTGTGCACATGCCATTATGGGACATTCAGCTGAGAGCTTTCCCACTTTCATCCCCATGCCAAAACATCAATTTGAGCAGATAAAGGGCATGTAGTGTCTGTGTGTGTGCCTGTGTGTGTGCGTGTGTGTGTATCTGCATGTATGTTTTTCAGAGTCTGCTTTATCAGCTATTGCACGTGGAGTTTAATGACATGTTGGTTGTTGTAGCTCATGGAAAATTCACAGTTTGATTAAGGGCTTAAGCGAGCTCTGCACAGGCCAAACAAGAGCTTTGCTATCATTCTCAAACTAATTACCCATTAAACCCAAATCAGAAGAGTTTGTAAATAAATAAAAAGATGAAGCCCAGCTGTAAAATGCATTGGAACTGAAGCACTCTTTAATAATAATATACCAATGTCAGGATTTGTTTGGTTGTATATTTGTTTTACACTGTTTACTGTAGCAGAAGTCGCGTGCACATATTTCACCTCCAGATTGGTTGCCATTATCTTCCAACCTGACTGAGACACGGTGCTCTCTGTGATCTTCTGATGGTGATTTATTGGCAATCTATGATACACTGCACATAGATTAATCTGAGGTTAGGATTGCTGACCTAAAATATCTCTCATCATCACAGCAGGTTGCAAATGAGTGGGTGATAAGGTGATAACATCTGCCTTTCAGAGCTGAGGCCATTAACTATGTGGGGCTGTTGTGGGGTTCAGACACAAGAGTGAAAAGGTGCTCTTGAGCAATGCATTTAACCCCCTTCCAGGAGCGTCCTATTCCCAACAGCAGACAGTGTGCAGGATGTGTGCGACTGTGTTCGTTTCTGAAAAACACCATGCATGAACAGTCAAATGGTCCCTGGATAAATCGCATTTTCAAAAACACTACATTATGAATCGTGTTGTGTAAGCACTTTTACTGCTGTTCAAATCCTTCTTTGAATTGACAGTTGACACACCGATCGTATGTTCAGGCTACAGATTAGGGATAATATCGGTACAGTATCGGCCGATAAAGGTTGTAAAATGAATATCACATATCAGCAAAAATTCCAATATCGTGCATCCCTAACAAAAATAAATATGGCATGTTTTACATAACTTGAATTAGTTTTCTTATTTTGCCCAGTGAATGTGTACATTTTTGAAAAGCATTGTATTTTGTATCACAGTAAGAGTAGGCATAATAAAATGTAAATTCCACTACAGGAGAGACTTGATGTTCTCTGCAGCTAGGTGGAAAAAAAATATGTGCATAATCAATTGGTATCAGCATTGGCAACCAGCCAAAAGAGTTGGAAAATATCGGCATGTTGGAAAATGGCAAAAAAAATCCAATATCATGCATCCCTACTACCGATAAATGAGGATACAATTAAATACGCCTATATAGAAGACAGCCCTTTTTTGTTGCCGTTGTGTTCGTAACCTACATGATATCTCAAAACTGTGAGTGTTAATAATACTCTTAGAGCGTAAAAATCAATACCACCGGTGTTTATATAAGGCAAGATGCATCAGAGTTAATTTGACACTCTTGGACACTGGAGCAATATCAGCAAACAATTTTATCATCTCTTGTCGACTCCAATTAAGTATCATTAACTTTAAAAAAATCAACACGCATTGCAAGACTGAGCAGACCAGCAGTATCACACATTTGAAAATCATCTTGAAGCAGGCACATCATTTACAGAAAGTCCTTAACCAGATTACCAGGTTACCAAAACCGTAAGCTGAGCAAACCTTAACTAAACCATTTCTAACCAGTATAAGAGCTTTGGTCGAAAAGTGTTGGTCTAAAACTGTGGATCTGGCGGCCTGCATGTTGGTGATATTGGGAAATTTGCTGTGTGCCCACTCAAATCCCTTTATACAATACACAAGTACACAGTAGTTAGTGAACTACTGCCTCAGTATTTTGCTGTTGACTCTGTTGCGTAACATGTGGGAGGCATGTGGTAAGGCCAGTAGTTTAGGCGGCTCAAGAGTGGGCGAGAGAATCAATTTTCAAGAAGTACACTTAATACATGTCAGTCCTGTATTTTGCAGCACAGAGTCACATGTTTCCTTTGGCTAGGGTTTTTTGACATTGCAGTCCTCGAAAAACTGTAAGGTAATTCAACCCACACACAGAAAAGAGTTAAGATGCTCGCACATGCTTGATCTGACCTCTTTTCTTCGCTTCTCCTTTGAAATGCACCTTGTATGGTGAACTAGAAACTAGACTAAAAATGGTAGCATGCCTAGAGCCTGAAGGTGAAGTCAGCTCTGAAGTTTAGCCAGCTATCCGGAGGCCGACAGGAAGGGAAGGAGACCAGATGCACTTACATGGTGAGGAGAACAGGAGGCGAAACTGAAATGAAAAGGGAAATAAAAGTGTTAATCTGCTTATTCTTTTGCCAGTATACAGCGCACTGTGGCAATTTCATAACGGTGGCTCTGCAACATTAACAGCTCGGCATGCATCAAGGAGGATGATGATGTTAATCCTCTACAGGGATACAGAGTGCTTGCTTTGTAGCACACCAAACATCTCAGCTATATGTTTGTGGCATCTTTCTCACTGTAAATGTAAGAAAGAGCAGCGATAATGCAGTTAAATTTAGAAACCCATTAGAAAACTTGCACAAGAGAGCAGAAATAACAGCAGACTAAGTAATATGAGTAATATGATCATAATTTCTTTTACAAAAGCATTAAACAGTTAATTAACTGAGTAAATAAGTTCAAACGGTATTGTATCTGTGTTGATTTTGTTTCATTGTCAGTTGAAACAAGTGGTATTTTCTAAAAAGCAGAACCATCTTAATCTCTCCCTAAAATGTGTCCTTAAACCAGTGTGACTGATTGTAACTGATACGCTATCCACGGTGTAAATTATAGATGATTACTGTTTCGTTTTATACCGATTTCTTTTATCCTATTACTCATGAACTGCTGTATAGATTCATCCTATCATCAGTCATGCAATATTTCATGTGGAGCTAAATATTCACATCGAATGAGTTTCAAAGATTTTGAGTATTCAGTGCTCACTGCGCGGTAGTGTCAGAGTCATTTTTTCCATGCACACCTCACTGCACTAATGACTAACCCTGGAGTTATGTGCAAGAATGCACAACCCCCTGCAAAAAGCACACTTTAGGTGATGAAAGTGGATATCACAGCGTGTCTCCTTCCCTTTTTGACATGACTCAGTCCCGAGTCTGTTTGATCATTACACCTGAAGCAAGAAATCTGCATACCAGTAAGTGCCAGAGATATGATTTAGGCGATGAATTGTTGAGTCACAAAAGCTGGAAGGAAATTAATTAGAATGTGCAACACTGGTGATTGGTGTCTTGGTAATTGCAGTGGTTTTCAAAAGGATTTAATGGCTACCGACAACAAAGTAAACAAATGTGTATAAATACCATTAATGTGGGGTTTATCAAAGGAGATGGTGCGACCGGGGTTAACACACAGAAAAAAGAAAGAAGGACCGGTTTGCACATGGTTTGGACCGCAATCACTGAGCTGTCTCACTAATTTGCAGACACAGTTTGCAGAGCCAACATGCCTTCTGTGTTTCTCCAGGTAACATGCGCCTTCTCCATGCTGGTGTCAAGTGCTGCATCAGCGGAACAGCCTCGGGAGTGGTGGGAAAATTTCAGTTCCCTCTCTCCCACTGGCTGGAGAAGGCCTTAATGCCAATGAAGAGACACATCAATGAATATATTGTCCGAGTGCTGCAAAAATACACAGGGACAGATTTTACGGTGCTGCTTGCCAGTTGTTATTGTTGCCAGTGACGGCGTGCGTGAGATCCTCAGGGTGCTGAGCGCACAAGAACAGGAGCAAGATTGCCTGATTGAATTATTCAGAGCCGACCTCACCTGCACAGGAAGAAAAACAATACAATATGGACGAGAAACTGTTCCTCACTGCAAAACTGCAAACTTTGGAAAATATATCTTATGATTATATGTCCTTGTTATGTATTTTTATCCAGTTAATGCCTTAAAATGGCATTTTGGCAGTTCAGTCTGGAGTTACAAGTCAGAATTAAAGGTGTGCTGCAATCTCTCAGCAGAAAGACCTGAATTGAAGAAAAGTCCATGGCTTAAATTTCCACTGTATCAGTCGGAAGACACTGACATAGAGCAGTCTGAATCGGGCCCGTGCTATTCATGACGATCTTCCCTCTTTCCACAGACGTTTCCTTTAATCAGAATAGTACATTCAATCTGTCAGCCATCTTGGGTTTTGAAAGAAGACTCAGTTTCATGGCCACTTATCTGCCTGCACTGGGGAGACGGTCAGCTGGGAGGCAGAGAATAGGCCTGCTGAGTGCTCTGTCTTTGCTGTGCGCTGGCTGCTGGCGTGTAAGCGACCAACTCTCTTACCGGGCCTTTCCGTTTTCCTATAGCCCTCCTGCTGAGCTGCTTGATTGAGTTCACAGCTGGGAATGCCAATTTGGCACCATGGAGGGGGTAAGAGGAAAATGGTGAGAGATGCGGGACTGTGAAAGACAAAGTGAGCTGCATAAGGAGAAGGGGAGAGCGATGACAGCGAGGTGATAGTTACATAAAGACAGACAGACAAAAAAATGAAAGAAGCAGAGGTAACAAAGGAGACAGTGAGAGAGAGAGAGACGGCATCAGAGGAGCTTGAAGGGAAAAGGACAGGGGGCTGGAAATCTAATTTCCCAATTAAATGAATAGTCGATGATATGGGAGCAGAGGAGTCAGAGTCACGTCTTGTGCTCAGGCAGAGGTCGCGCTGAATAACTTAGACCCTAGAAGTCTGATTCACCCTGAGATCACTCATCTGCTCTCCAAACACAATGCACTCGCGCAAAATCAGCCCACTGATGTGAATCAAATTGTTTTTGTCTGTTCGATTTCATCAGCAATGTGAAGCGAGTTGGATTTTTACACAAATTATATTCTCTTGACAGAGACTTGAGTCAAGTGAAGCAACCATACTAATGTATAACCTCGAGCTTTTGTTTGCTTCGTTCCATCTGATTGATTGATTGACTGATTGATTGATTGATTGATTGATGCATATTTAACACAGAGCAGTTAATGGAAATTATTTGGTGTGTCACCCATCAGTATACTGATGCTAAATATAAAAATTTCAGGAAAATAGCCTTTCTGGACTGCTATTATGTTTTGTTTTTTTTCTGATTGGTTTGCAGTGGATTTCATCAGCCTAACTACTGAATTTTCTCATCCAGTAGAATACAATGTGATCCCTCAGCTGAAGTGAAAACATGAAAATAACCAAACCTGTATAGTTGCATGGTTTTCTTTGGCAGTGATGAGATGCAGCAGTCAGATACCTGGGATGTAACCGAGTGGTTACAGAGATTATCCTGTGCTGAGAAGGTGATAGATATAATCTCTGCTGGAAAGGTATTGATTATCAGCCAGGTGTTTCTTCAGCAAGACACGGCACAGCAGCCTCCTTAATTTAAACCTAAATATCACCTTTGCATGTTTGTGTGTGTTTTTGACTCTCTGCAGGAGAGGTTTGAGGCGTTGTTTAGGATCTACGATGAACAGACGTCCTTCCAGATGTTCAAAAGCTTCCGGAGAGTCCGGATCAGCTTCAGCACCCCAGAGGCCGCAGCCCGCGCTCGCATCGAGCTGCACGAGTCCGAGTTCAACGGCAAGAAGCTCAAACTTTATTTTGCCCAGGTGAGCGCTGCCTAAGGGAATGGGTAGGAGAAGAGTATCTATGGGATGTGCCCCAGCTATAGAGGAACAGTGCTTATTAACGTCAAACATTATGTTTTCCTGCTTCATTTGCTTGATCATGCAAGCCCACACATACACAAATACAGAAATGCGCAAATCCACACACACAGAGACCAGGGAAGCACAGTGACACTGCCTCTCTTTCAGCTTCATTTTAGTTTTTTTACCCATGAAATTTGATCCTCTCCTCTCTGAGTCACACCTGACCGCTTCCTCAACCCACCATCCACCCCCCTTTCTCTCTCCTGTCAAGCCCCATCAGTCTTTCAGATGATCGAACACTCACAGGATAGCCCATAAATTCTTGATTTCTCTTCCATCCTGTTTGCGTGTGTGTTTGTGTCTCTCCTGTGGGGAAAAAAAGCGGTGGGAGAAAGAAAATGGAGTCTCCTGCCAGTGCAAACACAGATATATAAGAGGAGTGTATGTCGTCAGAAGTGATGACACATACAGTGTGTATTGTCACATATTCACTCATATCCACCTTGACTAGAGAGAGAGTCCACATGAACAGCTTGAATCACGAGGCAAGCTCGAACAAATGTCTCTCCTTTATCCCAAATATTTTCACCAGTCACGACCCCTGCCTCCCAGTATTTTGTTATAAGAGGATTAGGATTTTACAGCACAAACAGATGCCACATGTTGGTAATTATGGCAATTGGCAGCTATCGCATCATTCAAAACTCCGCAATCCCCTTGCAATTTGAGATTAAAGGGAAGATTGAAGCCATGACTACAATCCTAACATGCTTTTCTCCATCTAAAGTGGAAACCAGAATCACAATCACCTAAATTGCCATTTTCAGTAAATGTATGGAAACTTTCAGGTGACTAGTGCATGTCAAGATATATTTATGTATTTATATTGCATATAAATACAAGGACAATGGGATCTCATGTTTAGTGTAGGGGCTGAGCAAGCAGAGGTTTTTGTTACATCTAAGAAGGAAATATTGTACATTTTACTTTTTACTCCATTTTTTTTTTGATTGACTTTTCAGAATAAACTTTACCGTGCAAAAACCTAAAAAAAAAACGTCATCAAATTTAATGCATTCTTATAGTTTAAACTAAATAATCAACAAAATAACAGTCAGTGGAGTCGTTAGGCCAATCAGCACTAACAATAAAATATAGGTTAATGTTGGAATGATTTAACCATAAAAACTGAATAAGTCTGTGAATGATCATTCAATTTCTGTGGATGTATCACTCTGAATGGGGCCAACAGCCACTCAGTACTGAACACTGCATGCAGGCATTTTGGTACAACAGTGAGGCTGCAGCTGTAGACGAATGCAACATCCGTGTTAGAGTGTTCATCTCCTCTCTGATAGGTCCAGAACGGCGGCGAGGACATCGACAAGTCGTACCTGGCCCCTCCCCAGCCTGTCAAACAGTTTCTGATCTCGCCGCCTGCCTCCCCACCTGTGGGCTGGAGCCAGAGTGAAGACGCCACACCCGTCATCAACTACGACCTGCTGTGTGCAGTGGCCAAGCTGGGACCCGGTGAGTTTTAAGGCTGAAGAATCCATCGAAATAATCCTGAAATTGCAATATGGTCAAGTGGAATATCCAAATCGCAGAAGGTGCATTTTTTTTTATACAAGTGGAATATGTGTAAATGCAAGAAAACTCTGGAGTGTGTTGTCCACCGAGACAGAGCATCTGTCAAAATGATCGCAATATGATTTTTTAGCATAACTCTCAGCCTTAGTCAGTATTCAGCCACGGAGTTACTCACACATACACACGAACAAGTTTACATTTATGCAGTGCTACTCTGTGGAAACACTGTTTTCGTCAGTATGAAAATATCTCCATCAGATTATTGCGTCTCCGTTTGAGTCATTGGTCACAGAGCATCAGTCACCTGGATACAAATAGGCCTACACAGGAAATAATTTCACGCCTCTCACTGAGGTGTTACGCTGCATTCCTGCATCGCTGTCACCACCAGGAAGGAACAAAAGCTGCTCAAGGATGTTTTTGAATGACGACGGTGGTAATCATCACTTTTCTGTCGTTGAGCAGTCCATTGAAATGTTATCAAAATTGCAATATGGCCTAATCTAAATTGGAGGAGGAACTGCAATTTTTTGATAAGTGTAAAATATGTGACAAATTACCATTTATAAGTCAAGAATTGTGGTGCTACATAGATGGCCTACAAATCATATTCTCCAGATGTAAGAAAACATGTTTGTTCGGTACAAACCCCTGCAAAAATCACATCATCATCATTTTAATAGGATTTTATATAACATTTTTTTTTCCTTACCAAAGTGTTGAATCACATTGCAGTTAGAATATCTGTCAAACTAGCTGCAATATGATTTTTTTTTTTACCATGTCAGTCATCTAATTGCCATCTTCGCCCTGCAGCAGAACCAGACATTACCTCTCTCAATCTGAGATGCCTGTGTCTTTTTGTAAGACTGTCAGCAATGAATAACTTCCATAACATATTTATGAGCTGAGAGGCATTTCTAAACTTACTGTGTATCCCTGTGTGAAATGTCTCCTGGCATCAGACTGTCTGCCACAGTGCTTACCAAGTCTGAAGTCTCGGTCAGGCGGCAAAAGCAAATAAATAAATAAATCTGCTCGAAGCCCGTGAATTAAATCTACAGTGCTGACCACCATCTGTCACTGTCAGAGGGGCTGAACTTCTAGTCGCTCCAAGTGTGTGACCCTACTTTCTGACATCTGTGTGTGTGCTTAAAAGCAAATTCAGATGAACGGGGCACTGAAATCAACTGAATTAAAAAAAAAACTAAAAAATAGGAACCTTGAAAAACATTTCCAAGAAACCCTTTTGCACCACCACCACCGGTATTTGTTCAAGTGCCTGTGGCTCACATGCAAGTTCGTTTTGCAATTCCCATCCCATCACAGTTTCAGCAGCTACAGGGAGTGTGTAGGCAGCACAGCTCAGCACAGTTAGATTTGTGGAAGGGTTTCAGGTCCTTCCCATCAGCCTCCTGCCCAGGCAGCATTTCCACTCATTGTTGCCTCCGTCTGCCTTGTTGACGAGACTCTATTGCAGATTGGAGCAACCTTTATTAAATGTCACTTGCCGCACATCACAGACTGTGTGTGTGTGTGTGTGTGTGTGTGTGTGTGTGTGTGGTCACGTTGCTGGAGAGGAAAAGATGTAACTCTGACTTCATTTGAGCATAATTAGCTTTTTTTATTGCAGACAAAAGCATGATTTACCCCGACACACACACACCACACCCAACACACACACGTGCACATGCAGTCCCGACATACACACATTGTCCAGCCCATAGATCCACTTTCGCCACATTCTGCTGTTACCATAGAAACACGAGGCATCAGGAAATGGGTTTGTTCTTTGCCTCACATCCTGGTTTTCACAATCACACCAGAGCCGTGCTAGCGGCGCGCTGGCTCCCCCTGCCAGCCGCCTGCGGTAACAACAGGCTCTGTCCACTGTCCGTCTCTCTGTTTGGCACCAGAGCAGGAGGCGTCCAAACCCATTACCCCCCCGCCTGCCAGCTGTCTTATCTCCATGGCAACTGTGATGCAATCTACTGTTGTGGATGTTTTCAGTGTGAGCATGAGAGGCAGACAGACGAATGGCGCTCTAAGAAAAGTTTTTTTTTTCTTTTGATTTCCTTTGAATCCATCCTGTTCCACTTCTCTTTCTGATCGAGTCTTGTCGTCCAACTAGACAGAACGAGGTTATTATGTCCTGTAATAACACAACGTTCTCAACGCATTTCAGAAATAATAGATTTTGCTGCATAACTGTATTTTGCTCTGTCATGGCTGCTCCAACCTGCTGCACCATTACAAGGTCTGGGGCCAGATTCAGAAATTTTACAAATCTGTTGTGTTGCATCACTAAATCTGTGCAAATTTTGTGGTTCTTTAAGTAAACATTGGTTGCTTTTATTTTCTTAAAGCCTTTAAGTGTAACTAAACATACCAGCTTATTTTCAGTAGACTAGAGATAAGAGACACACCCACACCAAATAATGTTTTGCAATAAATGTTAATCTTGATGTTGGGAGTGAGGAAGCCTATCAAGAGTTGGAGTGATAATTATCTAATTATCTAAAATGTATGTAAAAATTTTGAATGCATGTGCCTTAGCTGTTCTTTATGGGAATTTTAGCACAGGTGAAGGGTTGAAAGTTTGTCTTAAAGTAAACAAAATCAACATCAAATCTGAGAACTGTCATTTAAAGAATAACATTTTTTCATCTCCAGGTGAGAAGTACGAGCTGCATGCGGGGACAGAGTCCACCCCCAGCGTGGTCGTCCACGTCTGCGAGAGCGAGACAGAGGAGGACGAGGCGGCGCGGCCCAAGCAGAAGATTGTCCAGACCAGACGTCCCGACGGGCCCCCCAAAGTCTTCAACTAGAGAGGCCCCTCCCCCCC
>OMLB01049332.1:2624-13112 GCA_900302555.1 Myripristis jacobus | reverse complement strand
TTTGTGTGTGTGTGTGTGTGTGTGTGTGTGTGTGTGTGTGTGTGTGTGTGTGTGTGTGTGAGAGAGAGAGAGAGAGAGAGAGAGAGAGAGAGAGGGAGAGAGAGAAAATGTAATATAATAACATCTGTTTCCATGAAAAACACGACTGGGAGATAAGGAGGGAGAGCCTCTGGTAACTGTTTAATCTCAGAGCAGATAGACTAGACCTCCACTCTGTCTGCCTCACTGTCTCACTCAGCCTCTCTTTACGGTGAAGCCCCACAGACGCTCTCACATACGGGCAGGCAGATACACTTCTTGCACACATGCCTCCCAACCCCGTTCCCTACCTCCCCACACACATTCACCGCATCTCACTCACACGTACACACCTACACATTTAATTAAACAGAAGTCAGACTTCTCCGCTTCATCTCATTTTTTTCTGTCAATCCCCTCCCCACTCCTCCCCTCACCTCCACTATAATCCCCACTTTTCTGCCAGTCAGATCACCCAGTAATATAGCTATTCACAGGGGACTTTCACTTGACAAATTACACAGTGTCAAGCAGGGTTTGAGCTTTCTGCTGCAGTCATGCCTTTCATGAGTGTTTGCATTCATTTTTCTCAGACTTCTCATGATATCTGTGTGCCAGACCGTCCCAGTGTTTTCGTGGCGCTGTGGTAAAATTCAGGTCTCCACATCCACAACAAGAAAAATAAATAAATAAATCAGCCTGTGGTTCCCATTCCTCTTTGATCTGCCACTTATGAACTGAACTGTTGTCAGGTGGCACATGGCTCCGAGATGCTGAGTCATTCTGGCCACAGTTATGTAATTTTGACTGTGCACTGTGGTGGCCATGTCTGAGTGAAGCAGGGACCAGGCATAAGTGGTGTACTCTTCTGCTATGGACTCTTCTTCAGCACCATGGACAGCACAACTGCCACACTTTTGCAGCTGCTGCAGTTATTCTGCTCCATTGCGCCTACTCTGAATGTGTTGAAGTAAACACTTTTGGTCCCTTTTTGTTAATATGTGTGTGTGATTGTGTTGACAAGCTGTCCCAGTGAATTTGTTGTAGTGTTTGGATAGTGCCTTGCACTTGCAATTATATTTGTGCCTTGTGCTTGGTGCTGTATGCACAGGGGGAGCACCCCCATAAGAGCTGGGCACTGTAGTCAGTTCATTTGTTCATGTGTAACAGTTTTTGCAATGCACTGCCTAGGAGAATTAGAGTATGTGCCTTTTTGGTTGCAAAGGGACTCTAGAGCCCTGCATACCCCAGGTAGTATGGGCACACAAGTATAAGCCTGTGTTAGTCATCTTATGAATCACATTTTTTGACCAGCAGCTCTCTTTTAGATTATGTCCACACTTAGCCAGACAGGTTAATTTGAAAACGTGTAATTTTCTCTGGCTTTCCATCCATACTGGTGTCTAAATAGGGCTTTTCTTCTGTTTCTATTGTTGTAGTGAATAGTCACTGACAAGACACCAGATAAACACAGTCTGACTAGAGCTACGTGAAGAGGATTATGGGAAGTCTGTTGTGAATCTTTGTTTGCAAAAGTCCAGACAGAACATTTTGGCTTGTTTGCTCACAAGATTTGGCAACAGTTGTAATCAGTTAAAAAAAAAAAAGACACCAGCCTTGGCCGATGTTGAGCCCCGTGTTTCCTCAAATTGGCTCCATTAGACGTGTGGACGACTCGAATAGTGATAACCCCCCTTCTGGCCATCACGGAGGGAAGCACAAGTTAAATTTTTAAATTCCAAACGAATTTCACCTGCCTACACACACACACACACACACACACAACAGATCTGCATATTGCCAATGCAGATTTTAGCACAATGGGGATTTTAACATCAAAATTGTATCATAGAAGTTTAGCAGGATGGCTTTCAACAACGTGCTCACCAGTGTGGAGAAACATTATGTAACTTAGAATAATTTGTATAATACCATGCCATGTAGTTAACCACTGCAAAGTTGATATGCTTCTCGGGTTCCTGTTCAGGTTTACAGTGCCTGCCCCCTCAACCATGATTTATGCTTTTCAGTGTAAATACTTTACACTATAAAACAGGTTAGGGGTAAACTGTAAACTTTACAGTGTCAACAGCTCTCTGCACAGAATCTGGATGTGAGACCGTGCAATCTAGACTGTAGTCTAGTGTCACACATGCACAGGCCATGTGTGTGTATCTGCTTAATAGGAGACTGTGGTGGTTGGTATAAACAGGTGGAGTTTTTAAAGTCAAGGTAATTTAACTCACTCCAATCATGTATACATCCCTCCTCACTCCTCCACACAAGTAGCTGCAGTCTAAACTGCTGGGACAGATAGCCTAGATTTTCTCTTTGCATCTGCATATGTGCTGAAGTTCTTTTTTCTATTTTAAACACTCTTACAGCCAGACTCATGTTGGTTTGTACTCCTCTGTTTTATTTCTTATGACTCTCTGGTGATATGTGCTTTATATGCCCTCAGCTCCTCAATGACCCTATGAATTGTGTTGTTTATAGTAGTTTGAAGCAACTGTGCAACTTTTAAACTTTATAGGCACCTTTAAGAGCTGTGACTATAGTGCTTGTGTCGGATTCCCTTATGCTACACAGAGTCAGACTGTGAGACAGCCTGGGGCGCTCCTTAGATTTTTGATTTCTGTCAGAGACACCTGCACAGAACATTATACAACACACTTATATATATATATTCTTAGAGAGAGAGAAAAAGTGTGTGAGAGAGAGAGATACTTTTACCCTCACATTATAGGAGCCCTGATACGTGTTCAACATGCATACTGAAAAGTAATATTAAATCTAATGTTATTATTATTACCCCATTAAATCTGTGCACAAAGTTTTGGCCTCACCAGGAGAAACTTATGAAGCAGTACCATGTTAATAGATGTCTGTGGTGATAAGTAGTTTGTCTGTGTGCCGGGGTGTGTTTGTGTGTGTGCGTGCGTGCGTGCGTGCGTGCATGCATGCGTGTGTGTGTGTTTTCATTGCAATATGCAATATGTTGTGTTTTATGAACCGTATAACTGCAAACAAGGTGGAATAGCTTCCCCACAGCATATTCTAACTCCAGGTTCTGGATATTGTGTGTTTATGCTTCAAGACATACATTAATCTCAAAATACATTCCTGAAACTGCTCACAATTCAAGCTGTATGGGCAATGTGTAGCAGTGGAGTCGCAGTGAGATTTCAGAAGTCAAAACTGCAACCAAGGCAAGACCATGTTCTGCAGACAGAGACCACTGAGACTCATAAAAATATTTAAGATGTATTTACTTCCCTAATATTGTTTTTAAAAACAACAACATTGAATGGAATGTAATCCTTTCTAATCAATGTTTGATTATTTTGCTTATAACTATGTGCCATATGTTGTTGAAAATGCTTTAAAATACTTGCCAACAAAGCTTGTTTGAGTTTGTGTTTAAAGTAAGGCCATTGAATGATTTAGCTTTTGCTTGTCTGCATTTTTTATGTAATGACAGGTGTCTGTAGGTAATTGCCTACTATATGAATCAAAGTTTGTATGAATATAGATTTTAAAAAATGTGTTCTAACATCTACAGCTGCATTTGAGCCCATGACTTTTCCCATCAAGGGGCGAAATGCACACCCTTATACTAAACAATTAGCAAATGCTGTTGGAAAATTTGGAGCTTTTGGTATGTGATTGCTTTTTCCTGTGTTGATTGACGGTTCTTCTGTTGAACTCTGAGGTTTGTACTGTTCCCCAAGCTGTTCTTCAAATATGAAATCGGGAAAGCCACATGACATATCTTTAGATAAAGCAGGAAGAAGGCTGTGAGTGTTAAAGACACATTGTTATCAGGAAAGCAACCATGGAGTGGCCAGAGATGCCTTGAGTTCTGCTTACATTTTCTATAGTTATTAAGTGCTATGCCAGCGTTTCGGGTGTTCATGTAGATAGTGTTGTTTCCTGTTTTCTCATGTTTTTGCATTCTTATGTATTAACATTACTTTGGGGCAAACACTGGATGCAGTGGTTCCTGTTATGTAGAAACTCATGATGCCCATAAGTACGTTTCACCACTTTGATTGTGCGTTCTTCACTGGAAGATGCTTCATTATGAGATGTCTCTTGGGTGTTTTTGCTGTAAGACATCTGCACTGCCAAACAAACATCTTTTTGGTAGGACATGCTTACACATGCTAACTTGGAATAGCCACAAGGGAATTTTAAGACCACAAAGTTTTCTGAGAAGTGTGGAATCAGACAGACTTTGTAAAAATCATGCACTTTGAATAATCGCCATGAAAAGATTCTCCTTCACATATTTTTTCTCTGTATAGGAAGGGGGTGGGAGTGCAATTGTTGTTGTTGAGTGTTTGCAGCTGCAAGTGTTTGCACCTACATGTCAAAACGTGAGACGACCCAGTGTTGTGAAAGGGACAGAAGGATCTATGTGGCTCCCGAAAAAAACACCACGAAATGAGCTGCCAGAAGGGGCTCAGTGTTGCTGTATGCCTCATTACCGCTTTCCACTGTCTTCCTCCACCAATGGCATCGATCCATTGCCAGTACACTCCCTCAATTACAAAATATTGATTAGGTTACATGGCTGTTACAAACAGGGATTATGTGTGTATGCACGTGAGTGAGTGAGTGAGTGAGTGAGTGAGTGAGTGTGTGTGTGTGTGTGTGTGTGTGTGTGTGTGTGTGTGGTGAGTTATGACTAACCAAAAGGGGGGAGAGAAGAGGAAGAAGAAGTAGTTTGTGTGTATCCTTTCAGGCATGAGGCACAAATTGCCTCCCATGTATTCCATCCAGTACGATGGTAATAAAATATAAAGATAAAATACAAAAACACTACAAAACCCTAAAAAACTTAAAATGCCAAAGCAAGGATAAAATACGGAAATGTAATAGCAAGGCAGAGACGCACAGTGCAGAGACAGGGTTAAAATACATAGTAATATAGCACAATAAAATACAATAATACAAGTGTAAAAACAGAAATATGAAATGCCACAGCACAACCAAGTTAAAAGCACAGCCATTCATCATTAGGGACAGCAGGTTTACAAAAATGGGATTGAGAGTGGGATTTAACAACAGAGACTGACTCAGCATACCTCATGCTCAGCAGGAGACTGATCGAGAGCCTGGAGGCCATCACAGCAATAAATGGATCACCTCCTGATTTAACTTAGACTATGGAGCAGCCAAAAGACCAAGACTGGCAGATCTGTGAAGCCTCTCGGGACAATGGGGAGTTAAGAGCTCACTAATCCTGGCGTCGGACCATGTAAAGCCTTGTCTGTGATTAATAAAACTTAAAACGTATTCTAAAAGTCACTAGCAAAAGTGCAGAGAGGCCAGTCTAGAGCTGATGATGTGTGAAAAACATTTTGTCCTGTTCAGTGACCCGGCAGCTGAACTGTGCACCGCGTGAAGCTGGGATACAGCTCGACAGTTGGGACAGGTGAACAAGACGTTACATTAATTAAGGCTTGATATAAAGGCCTGCAAAAAGACAAAACTGTTTTAGTTTTTTAGCATCTTGCTAAAGGACATACAATGATCCATTTAACCAAGAAAACAAAAAACAAAACCAAAGAAAGTATCATCATTATCTCTAAAGTAAATTCAATGAGGAGCCCATTGTGTATTAGGGTAAAAATGATATATTGTGTACCAGACACCTACTATCCTTAAAAAAATATTTTTGTGCTTTTTTCCTCCATTTGTGTGTCCCTTTCTCACACACAAGCAAATATTTGAATTTGTAAACTAAAGGAAACCAAAGGAATATCAATATATTTGTTGCTTGATCGTTGTCCTCCCCGTGCCTTCAGTATAGAGCTGTAGGTATGAATATCGACTGATGAATGGTCCATTACTTTGCCTGAGCGGCAGCCCACTGTTTGATGTGTTGTTTCCTCCACAAAATAATATCTGAGGGAATATTTCCTCTCCACTTTACCATTTACAACCAGCGGGGTATTGTCTCAGATCACTGCCGGTTCTCATTTCCATCATGATAATGAGAGCGACAGACAATATTGTCAGCATGGTCAGACGATAGGGTTTGTTGATATAGCAGGCCAGTATTGGCCTTTTAAATATTTATATGTCCCACTCATGTCATCAGTCGCCAGCATGATGGAGACTGATCCGAGACCACAGCTAATCTAAAACCTGCAGTGAAATTAGACTGTTTTTCATATTTTATATCTTTGTTTAGTTGTTCATTAGTGTTTTTTGTAAATGACTTCCTCATTTAAAGTCACAACTGGAAGAGTTTGCTCAGCAGAGTGCAGATCTCTGCCAGGTGTGTCTGGGTGCATGTGGGTGGTGAACATGAACTGCAGGGCCGGCTGTGTGTCCAGTGTGTCTGCATGAGATGTGTGCAGTGAAGGAGAGACAATGTGCAGAGTGCATTATCAAGGTGCAACCAGTGTAGACAGGCTATATGGAGACAAATGTTCAGACACAGCATCCATATAAACCAGATAGTTTTTTTTGCTTTGTTTGCTGCATTGTGTTTGAAAAACGCAGCGGTATGGAGCTGAACACAACCAAAAGCCAAAAGTAGTGCGGCATGTGGGCACACTAGCAAAAAGAAATGGGAAATACAACAACAACAACAACAACCAAGATTACAGACTGAAGTAGCTGTTGAAGCCCCTACTGAGGAGTGAGGAGTTAGCACTCAGATGTGGTATTAAACAGGTTTTTCTACCACAAAAGGTAGATAGATAGATAGATAGATAGATATAGATATAAATAGATAGAGAGAGAAATAGATAGATAAAGAGAGAGAGATAGAATTATACAAGTCTGGTTTTCAGGTGAGTTTTACTGTCCCATGCCTTAAAAGATTTTTCCATCCTGTAAAGAAGAAAAATCTACCACTGTTTACTAAGAAATTGAACATTATTGAAAATCACCATATGTGTCTGTGTAATAATAATAATAATAATACAACTTTATTTGTATAGCACCTTTCATACAAGAATTGCAGCTCAAAGTGCTTCACAATAATAATAAAAAAGAACATTTGAAAACATTAAAATAAAACATTAAAAACAGCACAGGGTGGAATTAAAAAGAAAAGACTAAAAACTAAAGACTAAAGAAATTTGAAATAAAGCAAAAGATGCAAATAAAACAATAAAAGACAACAGTGTGGAATAAAATAGGAGCTACCTAGACAATTTAAGTTAAAAAATATCTGTACTGGCACTAACTTTCAACTTGTATAATTCTATCAGTCAAACCTTTGTCAGCGAAAAAATATAACTAAAGCACGCTGAGTCTGTTCAGGTATGCTGCAGTTTCAGACTTAGCCTAATAGTTTCAGGGCAGATACTGGGAAACAGTTGGTACGTTTCCACTCTGACAGAAGCCAAAGTGCCCCGTGAGGCATAACAAATAAATCTGTCAGATTGTCTCCCCGGCCCTCGCCTCCCTGCTTCCACCGTTCCCCTTCTCTCTTTAGCTCACCCCTCTCCATCCTCCCTCCATGTCTTCTCATCTCCTCCTCTCTAACATGACTCTCTGTCAGAGATTCCTCAAGAGTCCCTAACATCCTCCACACAGTACACCTCCTCCTCTCCTGCTCCCAGCTTCTCCCAATCTGTGGCCTCCCTTCCTCTACTGCTTTCCCTTTCACTCCCTCTCTCCTCCTCTGTCTTTCATTTTGCAGCATCTACAGGTTTTCATGTTAAAAGACTTGGTAAAGCCATGGGCTAGCTCTGATTAACCAATTAGAAAAAGAACGTCTTTCCCATCCTTTTCCTTTCGTTCTTTACCCATTTGAACTCTCACCTCCTCTGACAGCAAAGGATTTGGCAGCAAAGGATGAAATGAACTTTCAAGGAAAATCGGGATCAATAATCTTACCTCACCACAAGTGCCCTAGACATGTCTTTGAACTTTGGTTTAAATGAGGCTTTTGGTACACAGTTTCTTTAACAGCTCTATCGCAAACAAATCAGGCAGTTAATTTTCAACTGGACAATTGGCTCAATTGCATTTTACAAAAAAAAAGGGGTTTATAAACCAATTAAAAAAAAAACAAAAAAGCATTTTTTCTGAATCTTGATTTGATTTATGGAGTCTCTTTAGCTCGACTGAGTTTTTTTTTTTTAATCTATGTTGTGCTAATGGATATCGAACTGTATCATTTCAGTTACCTTTAAAGCACGTTCTCCTCCTCATACATTTATCACGTCTCATTTTTACAAGTAACAAGAAGACATAAATATGGAGCCCTGGAGAGGCCACAGATTTTTTTTTTCTTTTTAGTGCACACAGTGTTCTAAATTGTGCCCACAAAATACTTAAGCAAAATTAAAAAATCCTAATTTGTGATCTTGATTTAGTATCTTGTTATTTCTTCTCTCTCTGTCTTTCTTTCTTACTTATTTCTTGCTCTCAACTTGCTATCTCGAGCTCGGAAATGAATGAAACTGAGCCCACATTTTGATTCATTTGTGCTCTCGCCACAAAGCCAGAGACTGGAGCCATGCTGTTGCATGTGTGCCCTGGAAGTTTACTACACTCAGGTTGCCCAAAAATTCATATTAAACTATATGATTTAATATGAATTCTAATATTAAAAATTTATAAAAGATTAAAATTTCAGATTAAGCTCCTGTAAAGTATATAGGCTACACATAGCACGTAGCCATATAATCTGCCATTGCCCTGCAGTTGGTTTACAATAAATTCAATGATTTGATCCAAATTGGTGTATTGATGCCAGTAGAGCTCATGCATCATTAGGATCCTCCTGCTCATTAGAATTTACTAAATGTCTCCGGAATACTTCCTTTTGTCAAAATGCATCACGAAGCCTCAATCTGGAATTGATTTTGCTCATGGTTGTGTGGAGTATTGAACCAGAGCAAGCAAGAGTTTGTATACATCTACTGGTTCATAAACTGGAGGAGGAGGAGGACCGTTCCATTGTGGTGTCAGGATCAGGAAGGGAAAATAAGGCATGTGAGGGGACAGGGAAAACAGTTTCATTCCTGTGTCACAGGTTTCAGGGATTCCTCCATTCCTCCTGAGTGGGACATTCCTCTGCTATCATCCAGGTTTTCAAACTGACTCCACTGCTCTGTATGTGAGCTCTGGTTGGTTAGTCTCCCCCTTCTTCTTTTTCATGATGTTTAATGGCAGTTGGCAAAAAAATCAAATGATAACTCCCACCAGCTGGTGTGGAGTGTGGCTACTGGCCTGTCACCTGCAGGGCATCCATCCACCCAGTATCCCCCATGCCGCCTCACTCCCCGCTGAGATGATCCTGGGGTGGACAGGGGAGCATGGGGGGGCTTCATTTTCAATTACCAGACTGAGGCTTTAATCAAGTGGCTGCTGTCAGCTCATCCATTAAATCATGGGCGTGGTTTCTGTTAGCGAGGGAAAACATAACTAAAACATGGGCACAATTTTATCAATCTGAGAGCTGAAAATGTCAGATTAAGAGCCCACAAATTAGGATTTCATATGCAGAAAATAGATTAAAAAAAACTTTCTCTGGCCTCTTGAGGGCTCCAGACAAAAAAGATTATGGGAGAAAATTAATAAGATATCAGTTTCTTCTTAAAACAAAGCACATTTTGAAAATAAAAAGTCTTCTGAAAATGAACATAAATAATCATAATCTCTGATGCTCAGGCCGGGTTACATCATTACAAATTGAGTCCTCAAGACCATGCAACTATTTATAAAACCACAGTTCAACTGTCAGGCAGCTACAGCCATTTTTTATCTCCCAACTCTGCACCCTGCCAAGAGATGGAGGCGCGGTGATCGAGAGAGCCTGTTTATCATTCGCAGTGTGAGCTTTATTAAGTCTGTCTTTGTCTCCACTCCTTCCCCTCGCTGACCTCTGACCTGCTTAAAAGTTCCTGTCTCCTCTGCCAGACAGAAACGTGCGCACCGCTCCCTTGTGGCTGAGTGTGTGTGTGTGCGTGTGCGTGTGCGTGTGCGTGTGCGTGTGCGTGTGCGTGTGTGTGCGTGTGCGTGTGCACGTGTGTGTGCGTGCATGCATGCATATGTGTTTGATAGAGAGACAGAGAGAGAGAGAGACAGACTGTGTCAAGTTCTATGAATACTGGAATGTATATAATCTATGTAAAATATATATTATAACTGTATTAATTGAGAGAGGGAGAGGGAGGGAGAGAGGGAGAGAGAGATAGTGAGAGAGATAGTGTGGATCATGTGTCAATGTCAGGGCAAGGGGCTTTCACCTGCACCGTCATCATTAAGGACTGAAACTTTTACATTAAAAACATTTTGAGAGGTCCAGAGAAGTAACAATCTTAAGTTATGTGATTTGGAAGGAAAGTTTTAATTTTATTTTGTTTTATTTTTTTTTATTTTTATTTATTTTCATTTTTAGTTTTAATCCCTATATCTATTTGTCCTCTATTCTGCTACATTACACAAGTCAGTAAACTATTACAGAACAATCACAGAAATTAAGTTATGTTTTCA
>OMLB01049324.1:0-69268 GCA_900302555.1 Myripristis jacobus | reverse complement strand
GGGTCTGGCACACTGTCATCCTCCTCCTCCTCGTCATCATCATCATCATCACTGATGTCAGGGTGGACTGGCACGACAGCAGTCTCCCTCCTCTTGCCATAAAATGTTGAAGGAAGCTAAAAATTAAACACATTCAATAAAGCAACTGTTATATGGCCATAAACTGACAAAAATCACTCATATTCACTATTTATAAACTAAAAACACTGTTGAAATGATCTCTGAATCACTGTACAGTGTTATAAAAACCTTTGGCAACATTAAAACATAATATCCTAAGTTGTATTGGCTTATTTGTAAAGAAAATGCACTAAGTATGCTGTTACATGCATTGGGCATATGTCCAAAAATGGACACAAATAGTTTTTAGTGAACAGGGCGTATGATCAAATATGGTGCCCTCATTTTTCAAGCCGTATTTTCACTCATTTCACTAAGTCATCCACAAACAACACATATATCACCACTTAGCACAACTACTCAACAATAAAATGTGTGAGTTTCATCAACTTACCATGGTTATTTTTGATGTTTTGATGGTAAATGTCCAGTGAACCGAGCTGCAAAACGCCTTTTTTCTGACTTTGAAGAAAAATGAAAGTTTGATGTGACCCTGGTCTCTGCTGATTGGTCAAATGCCACAATCATGTGACCTGGGATGTAGAACAATCTTTGCTGATTGGCTGGGTGAAGACCAAATGATTATTGAACTAACTGAGACAGGAGATGGGCGTGATATGTAACATGTGCTGAAATTACCAAAAATAGTCACTTGCCCCATAAAGGGTTAAGTGAAATGATAAGAAATAGGAAAAGAAATAAGAAATATAAAAATATGTGTATTGGAAATTTGTAAAAAAAGTAAAAAGTATGTGCATTATGTATAAATAGGATGTGCATTAATCCTACTTGTGTATAGTGGTAAGAAAGTGTGTGTATTAAGTGCATTATGTATAAATATGTGCATTAATCCTACAAATTAAAACAAAGGATACAGAAATAAGAAACTAAACATATGGAAAAAGTACATCAATACGCATTTATATATTAAAATGCTGAATACCAACAAGGGAAATACACTCAGTCTTGGCTGAAAGTTGAGTGTGAAGCAGGAAATAAAACACAAATACACCAGAGCAAAACGATGACAAAGTCAAGTGAGGACATCGCAAAAGTCATGAGGGGGAAACAGCGACACCCAACGGTCAGATGCGGTAGTGATTTATGCTTTGGGGATTGGTCAGTGGCTGTTTACGGAAACGCATTTTGTGCGTCAACACGTGTGTAGGCTTGTTGCTTTTGTTACGTGCAGCTCTGCAGGCGCGGAGTTGGGAGGAAGAAGAACTATGGAGAGGATTTGCCATGCCTAATCCGACAAATATTCTCGACTTCGGATCTACTGGGCGATGAGGGCATTTTCTTTCTGTTTCCACAATGGAGAAGAAGTAGGAGCGCTCGATTTGTTTGACGGTTTGAGGCTGGAAAGTTAAGCCGTGTGCTGCAAGACTTATCGGGACAGGAACGGTGGATGTGTGTTTTGACAGATTTGACAGATGAAGTAATAGACTGAGGCGAGGAAGCAACATGATTTTGAGGAAAATACAACCAGGAGCTAGCCGAGGAGTTTGGCTGTCTCGGGTGAGTGCTTTCCTTTGCAAAGTTTATTTAAGCCCGGCCACGCTGCTGACACGGTGGCCTACTGCACTTTAATAAAACCTTATCTTTCGCTGTTGTGTTTATTCTGGGCGGTGAAACTAATAGGAAGACCCGAGTGTGATCAAGTTTCCACCCGCACCCGTGTTTACACTTGTATTTCGATACGCCATTGTAATGCCCAACCTCCTGCTTGGCATCAGGACAAAACAACGTAGGAGGAAAACAGTGCGTTTGTCAACATGTACTGCAGTTGACTGGATTGCTCTTATAGGGGAAATTTGCTGCTTTAAGTGCAGTAAATGCAGCAGGACGTTAATGCATTTCACACAGTAGTGCAGTCATCTCCATTCTTACCTCACACACCCATTAAAATGTCACTGCCTGCACATGCAGGGTTATTGCACTGGTACGTTGATGCAGGGAGTTTCAGACTTTTTTAATGCTTTTCTCTAAGGAGTCTGAAGAGTTACGTTTTGTGTGAAGTCAGTTAACACTGATAAACATATCCAGTGTGGTGAGATTTAAACATAATGTTAAAATAATCACAATTTCTAGTGAATTCCAGGACCCGCTGGAAGCTCCTCAAAGACCTCTGTGAGACCCCAGACCCTACTTTGAACACCGCTGATTTAAACACACGTCCTAAACTTGCAGGTGGCCCTGAGACAGGAGCTGTTTTTTTCCTCGGCCGTGCCCCACCAGCCGGTGCCCCCTCTGGCCCAGACCCTGCAGGGATACCTTTTGGCCCTGGAGCCCCTGCTGCCCCCCGAGGAGCTCCGCCACACCCGCAAGATGGTGCAGCAGTTCGGCAAGCCTGGCGGCCTGGGACAGAGCCTGCAGAAGGGCCTGGAGAAGAGAGCCTGGCACACCAAGAACTGGGTCTGTCAGGCTGTTTATATCAGTGTGGGAACACCACGCACGGGGACAGATGTTAGTGATGGACAGGACAGATAGAGCTGCCGTGACCTCGTGGAGCCCTCAGGGGTGGAAGCAGCAGCACTGTCGACAGCTGATGTCTGGCAAAACCTATTAGCTGAAGCATATTGATCTGTGACCTCTAAAGTAAAGCAATGTCTGCTCATGAGCTCTTGGAGAACTTAATATCATAAAGAGTAAACACATAACAGACTTGCCATCCCTCCAAGTCCGTAAATTAACACTGTACTTGCCCCAGGTTAAGAATTTAATATATTTTGTGCCTCTAGCTTGACAAGTTCAGTTCTGCTGTTTGGGTGATTGTTGATTTTTGGCTGCATGTAGTGTGAGCATTTAACTGAGGTGTTTCCTGTCTTGTCCAGATCACAGACTGGTGGGTGCAGTGGGCCTACCTGGAGAGCAGGCAGCCGCTGCCTGTGCATTCAAGCCCGGCCATCTCCCTTCCAAAGAGGGACTACTCTGACTGGAGGGGCCAGCTGGTGTGAGTGGCAGCACAGCAGCCTCTAATAACTGGTCTAATGCAGGACTTTAGCCCTTGAAAACACCATAGAAAATGCTTAAATAATATTTCTGGGATAATTGAACCACAAACAACACATACACCAGGCATGAGAGCCAGTCCAAGCAGAATTTTGGTACTGCATCTCCGTGTGACAGGACTACAAATTAGCCTTTATTTTTTTAGTGAGGACACTTTGCTGCTTTTTGGACTGTAGACAAGCCAGAGCGAGTGCTGAAATGATCTACAGGGACACACACACACACACACACACAGACACACCTGTTAATTTTGCCAATCCCTGTCAGATGGAAACCTTGAAACTTCAGTTCTAGTGACTTTTCATGTTTTAACTTCTTATGAAATATTTTCCAAACCAATTATACAGTCATAAAGAGTCTTTTCAAGATATTTGACAATGCCAGCGGATTTTTCTGATATGTGTTTACTCTTTATGAATTGAAGCAGGATGGATTTGCACCCCTAAGTGTTGAAATAGTACATCTGAATAACCAGCTTGCCTGGATAGTAAAACACTGACAGAAACATGTTTGTCTCCATCTAGGTTTGCTTCCAAACTGATAGCTGCAGTGCTGGATTTCAAAGCCAAGATCAATACGTAAGTGTCACCTGTATCCCACACCTGGGCCACATAATACTTACAAATCCTGTGTATCTTGTTTTTTTTAGCACACTGCTGTTTTAATACTGTCATAATACAGTAAATACTAGAAAGTTCAGACAAGCACAGTTAAGTAGTGTAAGTCGATTTTATGTGGTTGTCAGGTTAATCAATACTATCTCAATTACATTAACTGTGAATTATAACAAATGCGAAGATCTGCATGCAGCTATTATTTGACCCAGGTATCAAATATAAACAGATCGCCCAATAGCTGTTGCCACAACACAGTTTGACACCGCCGTCAACCTTTTGCCCAATGCTTTTCCACCGATGACTTTTCATATCGTGTGTGTCGGCCACTTTCACTCACACCTGTCTCAGTGCCCTGACCTTTAGCTCGGCTGGCTCTGCCCTGCCACTCTTTGGTGTATGAAGTTAATCTGGAGCTAAATTTGTTTGGCTGCATTGTCAGTAACAGTATCTGTGCCCAGCCAGTGCACTTGACAGTATGCCTCTGAAACCGATCTCCCGCCATTTCCCTCCTCCACGCTCTTCTCCAAGGTTAAATAGTAGTTGTACATGAATAATTTCTTGTACTGCGCTTTGAGTACCAGATCGGTGGGATTTGCACAATCAGGAGGTTTAAGATTTTTGTGTTTTATTTGCCACATACTACCATGGTCAGCTAAAACAAACATTAAGTATTTTCAAAGTGTTTGATTCCTCCGGCTCTATTATTTTGTCTCCCCTGTTTTCTAAGGCCATTTTTCTGTATAGTCTGTCTACACCTACATAACATGACTGTGTCTCTCTACATTTGAGCGGTCACACATGCAGGATACTGGTTTCTGATGTCTGTTTCAGACAGGAAAAGTCAGCGAATTAAATCTTAAAATGTGATATTTATTTCCATTGTGTTCACATTACATCCCCTTCCCCCTGCAGAATAAAATTGAGTCATTTACTTTAATAAGGCCTATAAATCTAAATGTGGTCAAAGAAAAAAACTCATGATGATAGAGGTAATGGAAATTTGATGGAAATGGAAATTGTCATGGAAAATGCCGGGAATTGTACATTCGGCATAGAGTGGCGTCCCTGTATCCAGGATCCATATGAACCAGGCAGACAACACTGTTGTTTTAGTACAAAGTGCTTCAAATACAAAATGACTCTGTGTGTCTGTCCTCTCTCTGTGTGTGTCAGCGGCCAGCTGCCAGTCGAGTACATGCGAGGCAAGCCTCTGTGCATGGAGCTCTTCCCCCTGCTCTTCTCCTCCTGCAGGATCCCGGGTCCTAAACACGACTACATCACCCACCACGGCCGCTCGCGACGCTCGCCCACACACATCACCGTGGTCAGGAACTACCAGGTGGGATGCGCTGATCAGCAGCACATAATTCTTCCTTTCACATCATTTTGCTGCATGCACCTGAGCTTTATGCACCACCCTTTTAGTTTTCAAGTTATACAACATTGAAGACGTGTCACATCTTGTTTCTTGACATTCCCAAAGCAAGCTCATCACATGAAGGAGAATCTTGTGCGATCACACCTACGGATTGTTTTCCTCGATGTGAACCTCAGTGGAAATATCACTTTGTCGCATTTTTGCATTCACGCTGCCTGATTACAGTCAAAGTAGAGCTTGTAAACAGAAGTCACCTGGAATCACAAGTAGTGTGCTTATCAGACCAAGTGTCAGAAACCTGTCATCACATGTGAACAGATTTTGGCAGCGAGGGAAATCAAAACAAATCTCATCTTGTAAGTGTAGCTAAATGGGATGGACTCTGTGATGTAATTTACCAACTCTGGTGTAAGGACACATAAGAAACAGTTAATTACAAGCCACAGTCCGCACTTGGGTTTTCTCGCAAATGTCAAAATCTGCCCCCTTACACATATAAAGCCTTGTGTTTTGGGGGTACTTACTCTCCATACATAGTCTGGTTTACATTCTCACTTGCAACAAACTGCATCACAATTTACAGAAAAAGTGCCAAGACCCACATTTTCAGGTTGTGACAGTACGGTAATTTAGTGCCACCCAAGTTTTACTTGTTACTTGCCCACAGCAGAGTTTGAGTAAATCAACAGAAACAGGCCTGTTGTGAACACACCCTAAAATCACCAACCTCGTTAACTTCAGACACAGCATTGTGCAGGGGACTATTTGAGGAGATTAAAAAGAACAGGGTTAACATAAACTGACCCCTAAATACTTGTTTAAAAAAAAAAAAAACAGAAGATTTTAAACTTAAATGCCCATATTGATGACTGTTTTTTTTTTCCCTGACTTTTTCACCCTCCTGCCTCTAGTTCTTCCAGCTGGAGGTGTACAACAGCGACGGCTCCCGGATGACAGAGAGCCAGATTCACGGCCAGCTGCTGAGGATCCGCTCTCAGTCCTGGAAGACGGACAAAGAGCCCATGGGCATCCTGACCAGCGAGCACCGCCACACCTGGGGCGAGGCGTACAACCGCCTGCTGAGAGGTAGATCACAGGCCTGAACACACCCCTGTAAAGTAAATGTGTAAATGTAAATGTGCTAGAGTATTAGAAAAACATTTTAGACTTACAGTATTGTTTTATTAGACAGAGCTACAGTCCAGATCACATTAGTTGATAAAGGTGCAGAGTCAGCCATTAAATTATATGTATATTCCTCTTTTTTTCCACAGTTGAGTCTAAAGGGTCCTCTCTTAAATTGACCCTCGCCAGTATTGCATTGTGCGCCTTTAATCGAGCTTGAGTTTGAGACCAGAAAGCAAAAGCAAGTGCTTTTCAAGAATATTATAGGATTGCTTGTGCTATTTTGGGATGGTAACATGTTTTGAGAAAATGCGCATTAATTTTGTGCACTAAATAAGTAAATGTAATTAAGTGACACATAATTACGTTATCGAGGCCAAAAGAGGTTAATAAAAAAGTCTGACAGGCCAAAACCACAGAAATCCTCCCAGCTGCCTTGGGAGCTGTAACTGCAACTTCAGCGATTCTGCATCACTCGAACTTCATGTTTTATCGATCATACTTTTATGTTTTAAGTCTTTTTCAATGCGTTTTGTTCTGTATTAGCACAAATTTGATTTAATAACAGAGTTGCACTGACATGGCAACAAATTTGATCCTGTAATTATTGAGTCTTAAACTAGAAAACCCCCTTTGTTTTTTTCTGTATGTGTTTACATGCTCTTTCTGTCTCTGTGTATTTTCCCGTGCATGACTCAGATAAACTAAATAAGGAATCAGTGCAGGCGATTGAAAAAGGACTTTTCAGCGTGTGTCTGGATTCTCCAGTCATGAGGATATCAGATGAAAAGTGAGTACCCCCTCCCTGTAAAACACACATACATAAACATACACACACACCCACCCATGACATGTCCTTGCCATCCTCTGTTTTGATTAGTAATAGCTCTCATGTTGCATAATCCACACTCAGGTATTTCTGTGGTTGCTAAATATGCAGGGCAAGCCTCTGTGAACAGATACGATTGTCCTGACTGTTGAAGTTACGCTTAAGCAATCATGTCCACTCGTCACTTCCTCTAATTTCACACATGTTTTGTGAAATGCCGTCCCAGTGGCCTTAAATGACGTGACGTGTTGCTTCAAAAATCCCCGAAATGCAATATGTTGAGATCTTCATGTCTAAGGTCTCAGATCAGAGTAGAAATATTACATTTAGAGCCTCTTCATACCACTTCTGACCTTTTCAGCATGTCATATGTACATAATCCTGACCCTGACGTTGATTGGCAGGTACGCCAGTCGCATGGCAGCTCAGGTTCTGCATGGGGGCGGGACCTTCTCCAACAGCGGCAACCGCTGGTTTGACAAAACACTGCAGGTGAGCAAAAACAATATGCACATGAATTATTATAAGAAAAAAGTAGTTTTCTTGAAGGCAGCTGATGTATTCTCATGCAGGAGCATTATCAAGGTTAACTCTCAGATCCATTGAGTGTGTGTGTGTGTGTGTGTGTGTGTGTTTATCTCGGTCCATTAGTTTGTGGTGGGCGAGGACGGCTCATGGGGGCTTCTTTACGAACAAGCCACTGCTGAGGGTCCACCGATAGCAACGCTGCTGGATCACATTCTGGAGTATTGGTGAGAAACAGGGCTGACAAAGTGACAGACACATCCTGGTACTTTGCAGTATTTTATGATATTTTGAAAGGTTTACTACACATGGATCAAAGCGAATGCCCACCAGTCTGACTGTAACATTTAAAAGCTGTCTACAGTCTTTGGTCTTTGCCTGTTTCTGTCCCTGATGATCAGCGTATGTTCTCTCTTGCTGTGGGTCAATCACAAACGCTCTGCTGTAATTCAGATGCTATTTAAATTCCTGATGCATGCGCAAACGTGATCCACTCTATAGGTGAGAGAGCAAGTCACACATAGAAGCTGTTTCTGTACCTCAAACAGCATTAACATTGGTAGTGTGACAAATTTCTGCAAATCGGGGGTGGGAATCACTGAGTAAGTGGCAATATGATGCTATCACAGTATTTTACCCACAATACACACATATAGTATCAGCTTCAATACATAACAATACCTATAAATGAAGAAGAAACAAATATCTTGGAAAAGGCAAAGTTAATTTTCCAATAATCAGGAATCAGTTGTGTTTTTAGTGTTTTTAATCTGTGCAGAAACTGCAGCATGAACATGACGGAACAGTTCCAGTTAAAATATCAGGAGGCAGGGAACAAAACACACCCCACAGGAACTCAAATGTGCATCTGTGCAAATAAAGTTGAAAGGACAAATATCGATATTTGGCACAAGTCTATCGATAATGTTTCACAAAAGGAAGTATTGCAGATATCAGTATTTTGTCCCACAAGACTACAAAAAACATATTTTCATTATATTTGCTGATAAAATTATTCTGGGCAGGTGCTTTAGTTTGAAAGTGCTTTATCCATTATTGTTATCAATCATGCTTATACATTTTGAACAAAATTTCATCAACTGCTTCACTGTGGCAGGCAGACACAACCGGCTGACCAACACTTAAGCAAGGACGTGTGAGCTCAGTGGCCAAGTCAGTGGTGTAATTGTGTGAGAGAGGCTTGGCTTTTTTAGAGAAATGTGTCCTTACAGAGTGAGCCATCGCTATGTTGAAAACAGCAGCTTTGAGGGCTTTTTTAGGAGCTGGAGTGTTATCTCCGAAGTGAAGCCGAGGATGATGTTGGTCAGAATCACTTGGTACGATGAAAGATGATGGAGAAAGTAGGGTACTAGTTGAAATGATGCGGATTTATGCTCTATGTCTTGCTTTGTGAAGTATGACCTCACTTTTTATTTCGCACACCGCAGTAAGAAACCAGACCCCAAGAGAGCCCCGCTGGTCCCACTGCCGATGCCAAAGAAGCTCTACTTTCACATCGACCGAGAAATCAAGAGGGACATCGAGAACGCCAAGCAAAACCTTGATATGTAAGTGGCTCGTTTTCCCTCCCGCCCTCTTTACCTGTCACAGTTTGCCGTCTTGTGGCTCGAGTGTGAACGTGGAAGTGTGAGCGTACGGGTCACCGCAGGATTCTCACTGCGATAAGGAAAGAATAGCTTGGCTGCACAGTGTAAACTAGATCTTTGCTTTTGCTTCTGATTCTAACCAAGCTGAAAGGAAAGTGACCCCAAGCCAAAGCCACAGGAGCGCAAACACAGCTATCTTCTCCTCTGCGTCGCGGTAACCTTGCTAAGGGAAATGTTCCCATTGGCTCAGCTGCCTCTCTGACCCTCAGAAAGTCATTGTTGTAAGTGAGGCTTGCTGCCATCTGACTTGAAGCCAGATATTTTTTTTCTTGACCACATCCATAACCATACCCACATCACTCAGCATTCAGATGCTAAAAACTAAATGGGTGATGAAGCCCTACCTTATGCTCACTGTGAAATAGGATTTAAGTGGATTTGACAGATGTTCAAAACACCCGTTGGTTAGAGCCCAAAACAGAATTATCTAGGCCTTTTAAGAGTGCTTACATGTGCATTAGTTTATGTGAGCAAAAGCATATGAATTTTAATGGGATTCGGAGACACCTTATGCAATATAACACATATTCTAATGTCACACAGCTGGGAGACTTCATTGTCATATTATCGGCATGCCTAGATAGCCATTTAACAGAGCTGACGATAGATGTGTTGTTGCGATTTCCCGCAGCCTGATCAACGACCTCGACGTGAACGTGTTCAACTTCAGGAAGTTTGGCAAGGAGCTGCCCAAGCAGCACAGCATGAGCCCCAACTCCTTCATCCAGGTGGCCGTGCAGCTGGCGTACTACAGGTCAGGACACGGCCGTTATCACTGGGCTTTCAGCGAGAAGCAAGGAGTAGAAAGATGAACTCTTCTTGTGATTGTTTGCATTGCATTATAACAGAAATCCAGCGCTGAGCATTCTTCAGCTGTTACACATCATCAATCTTTTTTTTTTTTTCTTTTTTTTTGTGATGAAGTGTTTCTTTACCAGAATTTGTCCAGCATTTACCAGAATGACTTTTAGCACCCCACAGACACTGTGCATGAACCTGGTGTATTCAGTCAAAAGTTTTATAAATGCAACTAGTTACGTGTCTCCAATCTTTAAAAGTTTTTGATTCACATTTTAATCACAAACTTTTTGATTGCCATATTGATATTTTGCTTTCAAGTCTCTTTTTTGATTGCAAACCTTTTCTGTTTGATTGCATACCAAACAAACCAAAACAATCCATACATGTCTTGCAGCTGCATTGTGTTCTGGATTGTTCTGGCTCCTGTTGGTGGAGGAATCGCCGTCCGTGACCATTTGTCCTCTCAGTGTCTCTTCGATGATGAATTTCTCCCTCAACGTTGTCGTATAATGATCGGTATCGAAAGAGGCCGTTGCTTTTTCTGATCAAAACCTCATATTTCTTTCCCATCGGCACTAGAGTTCACAACGAGGTGTGTCCTTCGTGTGACATCGCCTCCCAGAGGATGTTCAGAGGAGGACGGACAGAGTTCATCCGCTCACCGACAAATCAAACGCTCAAATTCCTACTTGCCTTCGATGATCCATCCATCTCGGTGAGAAAGAATTTTTTTACTTTGAATTGTTTTACTAAGGCTGAAGCTCGGGTAGCTGGTTTTGCATCAGGTGACTAAATATTAAGGATGATTTTGTAACAGGTGGCATGATGCGTATTTTTTGTTTTGTTGCAGAGGGAATCAAAGCTGCAGCTTTTCCGCGAGGCTGTTGAGGCTTACAGCGCTCTGACTGAGCAGGTGAACACCAAGTAAACTGAACTGATGAGCTTCAGTGGCATTTGTTGTCTGTTGTCACGTCGTGTCTTTTTCTCTATCACTCATCCTCTGCTCTATTTAGGCGCTCAGAGGTCAGGCCATTGACCGACACCTGCTGGGCCTCAAGCTGCAGGCCATCTCGGAGGGACTGAGCATTCCTAAAATCTTCATGGATACAGCTTACGGCCTGGCAACACATTGGAAACTCAGAACCGGGCAGGTGTGTGTGTGCGTGTTAGTGATATGTTCAAGATTAAAGAGATTTTTTTAATGGATAAAAGCTTATATTACCACAGCCCAAATGGAAGTAGGAAATGTTCTCTGTCTTTTACAGTAAATGATACAAGTACATGAGAAATTTTACATCAGGAGTGTTCCTGTTGTTTTTGGAGCACATGATGTGCTGTTATTGTCATTTCCAGCAATCAAAGCTGCGGCATTCTGGCTCGTTAAGTCATTTGCTTCTCCAAATCCCGCCATAAACGAATATCTTGACACCAGGATTGATTTGGCGCATGTGTTTTTCACTGCCTGTTGTCATTTCTTTAAGTCACATGCCAGTTTATGTGACTGCCAATTTGACAGTATAGCTCTATCGCTTGCCCTTCCACATTCAGATGATTAACTCTTTATGCTCGCATCATCTGCCTTGATCAAAGTCAACACCACCGTTGATCTTGTTCCATAATCCTGTTTATTCGGTCTGTCCAGATGAACTGCTAACGATTTGAAAATAGCACAACCAGTAAACACAGTTGTTATTCAGCTTTGCCACAATGTCTCAACGCTTTTATTGTGCTGTTTTCATAGCTTACGCAGGATATTTTCATTATCATAGTGTTTGTAACAGTCTAATCCAACTTTTGCCATTTCTTTACATTATCTCATGTCCCTAGGATCTCATGTTGTCCATTCTCTCGTCCCTTTAGGTGCCAGCAAACACCGACAGCGTGATGAGTTTCGGACCCCTCGTTCCCGACGGTTACGCCATATGCTACAACCCCCAGGCCGACCACGTCCACTTCTCCATCACCGCCTTCAACTGCTGTGAGGAGACCCACGCAGAAACGCTGGCCCTCACCCTGAAGAACACCCTGTGTGAGCTTCAAGAACTGCTGCAGCCTACTGTGTAGAGCTGCTCCGCGTTAAACAGGAGAGACGGTGCTCTTTGCAGGAGATAAAAAAAACAAACATTTTATTTTCTTAAACCAACACGTTGTCGCTGTAGAGGTCTCGATGAGGCTCATCTTTGTCATAAATGTGTCCAGATGCACACTGGACCGTGATGCGACACCAGAGCACTGTGGTGCTGAGAGAAGTTTTATCACGACTGAACTCAAAGGAGCAGGCTTAAAGGTGCTGTTGCTTTTGCTGAGGAATAAACCCCCTTTCTATATTCTAGCATGAGCTAAGCAAGTTGCATTTTGTTAACGTTATGTTATCCTTTGGTGAGAGCAAAACAAAGGCAATATTGTGTTAAAGCTTTGCCCGACACTCCAGCATTAATCAGACGAAGCCAAGCTTATCTACGGATTAATTTACTGCACTCCTTTTACAAGCCATTAAATGACTCGTATGTGATAGCCTCTGCAAATATTAAATGTGTTTCATGCGTTGCACTGCCAGCAGAGTCGCTAGAATTGAACCTGTTGATTGTGTGGGATGGTAAGTCTGTGTTTGAAAAGGACCAAATGCTCGCCAGCTGGTTAGTAATGGTAAAGGTACAAAGAAATGACAGATGGTTTTGTCTGTGGGCTCGTCTTACTGGGCTCGAACAACCGGATCAACAGGATCTGCTGCATCACTGTATTTCAAAAATAAATGTTAACCAGCTGTTTTTCCCACCGAGGGACATTCTGTTCTGCACGTGTTGGCAGGACTCGTCAATAAAGCCCGTTTATCACATGATACTGGGTTCAAATGCTCTTTGTGTTTGTGTATCTGTGTGTGTCTGTGTGTGTGTACATGCATTTCTGGGAACCTGCCTGTGATTACACAAGGGGAAATACATCTTAGCATTTCAGGACTGTACTTTCTTTCTTTTCTTTCTTCCTGTCTTTCTTTCGTTCTTTCTTTGCCCGTGCCTCTGTCATTGGCAACACTTCAAAACACAGATTGAGATGTTTGCCACAAGAGGTTATGCATTTCAGTGAATTTCAAGCCAGCAATGATGGTATGCTGGAATGAATTTATACAACTAAGATAATAAGAAATGTTTAAAAAACAAATAAGCAAACAAACAAAACATAGATCTTAGGCAGCAGCTAAAGGAGGGATCAGGTATCCTAAGCACCAATGTGAGTCGTGATTTCTGCATTAATATATAAATGAGCTGATTCAGATAATAAGTGTCTTGGAGGTGCTTTACCTTATTCGACTAAATTTGACATGGGTATGACATTTTTATTTTATTATTACTTAAACAGTGGTCCCAGATTATGTTATGTTATGTTATGTTATTTTATGTTATTTTATTTTATACTTAGCCGCGCTCCCAGCGGGCCGGCAATAGAAACCGGAGGTGACGTCACCTGCGGCCGCATGTTTTGGCGAAACCGGAACAAATAAACCAGACACAGCTCAGCAGTTGTAAAGGGCTTTTGCAGAAGTGTAATTATGCAAAACACATCACGGGAATGCATCAAACATAAAGCGGGATCATCTGAGGGACACTGAGAGCCGGACCTCAGTCCATCTGTAATGTTGCCCGGACCCAGGCGGAAACGATGATCGCATAACATTAGCCTGCAATTCAAGCACCAAGATTTTTATTTATTCCGTTTAACTAGTTTATTATTTTGGTGCTGCAGACTTTTACTGGTTTTTGTTATTCTTTTTTATTATTATTGTTATTATTTTATTTTGTGACCGGGCTCTAATAATGAAAGGCTCCCACTCTGCTGGGTCCGGCGGGAGGAGGAGCGGGGCGACGCGGCTGCTGTGTCCGCTGCTCGGTGCGTGTCTCTGGGCTGCGGTAGCCGGATACAAGCCGGTGGTGATTGTCCACGGCTTGTTCGACAGCTCAGGGGATTTTGTTAATTTACTCCGCTTCATCAACCAGGTGAGTCACACTGCAGGGAAACTGGTTTATTAATGCTGGCATGTGTGCACCTCGGGGATTTATTCGGGTCAGTTTGCAAGAAATCAGGTCATACGTGTTTTTCTTTCTTTTGTGTTTTTATTTTTATCAGGAGAAGGTCAAAACATGCACCTCAGTTACATCTGCTGCAGGCCTTACAGATTATGTCACCACCACTAACATGTTGTCAGCACAAAGTTGACCTGCAACGTGCAATGTGCAGCCTCCAATACCGTGTTATTTATTATTCCTTTATATTGCCTTGGAAATATGCAGTTGTTTACCAGAATAAGTTGTAGTAATCACCATGTCTATTAAAGGCATTGTCATTTTATTTTATAGTGCAGTGATTTCAAAGTGGGGAGTCCTCAGGGGGCTTCCAGAGGCTCCTCAGCAAAAGGAGGAATAGATTAACCAGATTTCACCAGAATTAACTCACTACAAATTGTTTTGGAACAAAAATGTTTGAGCAATGACTTTATCATTACCTTTGAATTGCACCACTTTGAAGTTAAAGTAAAGTTAAAGCAAACAATCTAATACTGGACACAACAAAATGTCTGTTTTTGCATTCTCATGTTCATATTCCCAGGTAAAGATCACTCAAAGTATCTCCAAAATCATTCAAACAGTGATGGAATATGGGAAAAAAGGTTTGATAACACCTGTTATAGTCTTGTATAGTTAAAAGCAATAGCCTGTAGTTTTTACTCTGAAATTTCCAAGAGGGAATTACCAAAATATTGCTGATCAAGAGCCGATCAACGTTTTTGATCAGTTAAAGTTGTGAGTTGGATGTCATCGTGATTATGTTGCTGGATTAAAATCTCCAAGTTCGAATAAATCAGATCTCTGAATTGAAGTGTGAATGTGTTTATGCTGTAGAGACTCTAGTACGGCTGAGAGGGTTAATTTTGTTTCCAGTTCCCCTTTTTTTTCTCTCCGCCATCTAAAAATGCTTTAGGTTGAAACCAGACCGATGAGATATCTGCGGGGGGGGAAATTAAAGGGGAAATTCAGACTCAGATGCACACTCGTGCCCACTTACCAACATACCACTGAATCATTAATGTTTAAAGCACATCCGGTAATCAATTAGTAATCGGCCACTCTATAGGATAAGCTGCAGCCATGTTGATAACACTGGAATCTGGATCATTATGAGACCATTAGTCCAAATAACAATCAATCAGTCTTCCTGCCACTGCCTCTAACCCTGCCTCTTATTAGACCCATTTAACACTACATGCTCTAGTATTAGGAGGGCCTCCCTATGAGCTCGATGCATCCGGTTTAATAAATGATATCATCTCTGTCTTTTGCAGTCTCATCCTGGAACCAACGTATCAGTTATTGACTTGTTTGACCGAAGCGCCAGCCTACAGCCTCTGTGGAAGCAGGTGGAGGGCTTCAAGGCAGCTATTTACCCCATAATGCAAAATGCAGCAGAGGGGGTACACTTTATCTGCTATTCTCAAGGTGTGTGTGTGTGTGTTTGTGTGTGACACAGAGAGAGACAGACATGTGCATGAAGTTGTGAAACGGCGTCAGCGTCATATGCATTAGTTTACCGGCAGAGAGGCTGCAGCGTCATTCCTGTATCCGTCGACCTTTACAGAGCGACACTTATGTTTTACTGCTCTTATTATGAGGCTGTAAACAATCTGAGTTTCTTTTCTGCTGCTTCTTTTTCTATTACGACACAAGGGAGTCACGCTGCATCCCATTTTAAATCAGAAGTCGGAAATTCCCAGCTGGTTGGCAAACGCCACCATGCTTTTCCACTGGGTCAGCTCAGTGAAGAAACATGGACGCCAGCCAGATCTGGCAGCATTAGCCAGCTAGTACACAGAGACCTTCACTAACCCTATATTTATGTTTAACTGTTTTTCACACGTCTTGTTTTGATAGATTTAAGGCCATACAGTGATGAAAATTGATCTTATGTTGATTTCAAGCCCATTTCCAGCTTGTTACAATTTGAAGGGTTGTTTGAAGTCGGGATATCCAACTTTCCAAGCATCTCTGGAATGCAGCATCATACTGTTTGACGTGCTTTCTGATTTCCTGTGTTGTTGGTGTTGACACAGGTGGGCTGATCTGCAGAGGGATCCTCTCCACTCTGTCCGACCACAACGTTCATTCCTTCATCTCTCTGTCCTCGCCTCAGGCTGGGCAATATGGAGGTGCGTTCAAGTAAAAAAATCCAGTAGGAATACAGAGGATCCGCCTGTGTTTATGCTCAGTATGATGTGCCATGTGAAAGTAAACGAGGATGGACTCCTTGTGCACAGTGTGTGTTATTAACCACATATCATCTTTTAGTGGATATGAAGGGAGTTTTTAGAGATTTATTTTCAACATAACTCCTGTAATGAATAGGAACACATCTCTACTCTCCAGTTGAAGCATGGAATAAACAGCTCTCTAAAAGCATCATCATTTGCAACATGTTAAAGAGTTTTCCCACTACGGCAGCAGTCATTTGTCTTTCTCTCAGGAAGGTTTGTGAGCTGAAAAAGCTACACAGACATTTAGATTCATGTCTGTTTTGGGTCTGGTATCCAGATGTAGCTTTGGAGCTCCATACTCATCCCGCTCTTGGCCTCTCGTCTCTTCTCAGACACAGACTACTTGAAGTACCTCTTCCCTCAGTTTGTGAAGTCAAACCTTTATCATCTGTGCTACACCTCAGTGGGGCAGAGGATTTCCATCTGCAACTATTGGAATGGTGAGTGAGAAATATGCGACGCCAGGAATAATTCGCTCATACGATTGCTGTACAGAACACAGCGATTCTACAATTCAGCAGTTTTGAGCTTGAAAATTGAATGAAAAATTTTTCACTGACCTTACAGGATGTTTCATGAAAACTTATTTGACATCCTGGTCATTTGTCCTCTCTTTGTCTCCTGCAGACCCCCACCACAGAGACATGTATGTTAACAGCAGTGATTATTTGGCATTGCTCAACAGCGAGAGGCCGAATCCAAACTCAACAGGTAAACAAACCGAGGAAGGTCTCATCTTCCTCAGTGAAGCAGTTCTGTGTGTCTGATGTCAGCTCCCATTATCCACAAGAGGCACTGACCTAAAAAACAGGAAGTAGCAAAAGATAGTAGATGTTTACAATTGAATAATAATTCATTCGTATATTGACGGTCCCCCTGGAAATTCCATGATACTTTGATTTATAGGTAGTTACTGGTGATATTCTCACTCAGGTGTTGTTTTATCAGGGATGTGTGTTTGCATAATGCACTTTAGCCTCCCTGTGGTTGACCACATATCGCCAATGTGCTTCACCTGTCAATCACAGAGTGGAAGCAGAACTTCCTCAAGATCAAGAAGCTGGTGCTGATCGGAGGGCCAGACGACGGCGTCATCACTCCCTGGCAGTCGAGGTGAGTTTGGTCTGTCCTGCTCCGGTTCAAGTTTCTCGCATCGGGTTTCTCCTCTCAGGTTCAAGAGCTGATGTTCTCTTCACACCGAGCGTGACTTTGTATACACGACGCTGCACGTAGGTCAAATAAAAGTGGGTTTGATCTGTGACAGCTTGTGCACTTACAGTGATAATTGATGGCGAAGAAAAACTATCAGGACACGATTCATTTCTGCAGTGGTTTGCATTCAGATATTTGCATTTTTGAGCCGTATCCTCCAGTTGCACGGATACACAGCGGCTTGTTTTTGTTATGCTGGTATACAAAGCTGAGCCTAGTGCTAAAATGCTTTCGAGAGACCCGGGACGCTTCATTGAGTCCAATATTATGCAGTTTCTTTTTCTGCAAGAGTAGACAAATTATTTTTTGTCAGTTTCACTTGGATTCATTTACTTTCATGGAGCTGCTTTTTCCCTGCTTTCTATTGTCTTGAATGCTGTTTGTGATTCTGTTGAGTTCATCTGGTTTGTGGAAAACACTTTGTCTGATGTCATGAAACTTTCTATTATCATCTTACGTTTGATTTCCTTCCAGTCAACACTGTGTCTGATTGGGTAATTTACTCCCTCAGAGATAATCCTTGTGCTGATTCTCTCCGTCTTTTACTTTTCAGTCAGTTTGGTTTTTATGATGACAATGAGACCGTCGTTGAGATGCAGCACCAAGATGTAAGTGGTTTCTGCGACGACACCATACTGCACAATCTTTTTCTTATTTTTAGTTTTCTGCCTTGTTTACTGTTCAGTTACACATTTCCTATTTGTAATAAGTCATATACTATATACTGAAAGTTTATCACATTGTGCTGTCGATGGTTTTCTGTGTCTTAAGACTTTAAATTAATAGCCTTTATGATTCTTTTTTTAGTATGTTTTCATCCACTATTTGTCTGATTTAAAGTGCATCAAGAAGTTTCAGATCAGATGAACTTGCCCTGACACATTCTCCTGTTTTTGCTCTCCCAGCTGTATCTGAGAGACGTTTTCGGCCTGAAGACGCTGGCGGCTCGCGGGGACCTGATCCTGTGCTCTGTGCCCGGCGTCCAGCACGTGTGGTGGCACTCCAACGAGACCGTTTTCCACGCCTGCATGGAGAAGTGGCTGGAGTAGAGCAGCGAGAGCCACCCAGACGCTCACATACACAGATACACACACACACACACACGTTCTGACTTCAGCAGTGCGATAAGCTCTTACTTCCAGCGTGTGTGACAAATCTCTGCTTCCACACCCGTTGTACAGGATAATTTCAGACATTTCTCATCCAACCCTTTAAAGTGGTAATCCACGCGTTATGTCTTTTTATTTTGTTTTTCTTTCTATTGTCGACGACATATTTGGTGATAAACGGTTGCTGTAGTGTTTTTGCACTGCACTTCACACATCACCAGTGTTTTAACATCTTTTTCCTTATATATCTTATATATATATATCTGGGCTTGGTTTGAGTTTCTTTATCATGCTAACTACCAAGCTCTTGTCTATTTATTTCAAATGCACCACTGATGCTGCTGCAAGAAACACAAAAACTCATCACCTCCCGTCTGCCAGCGCGATCTTCACAGCAGAGACACTTTAATGGGCTGGCGATCAGTCAGTGACACAAAGTTGAAGAAACCGACCCAACTGAGCCCACATGCACATACATCTCTATGTGTGTATCTGTGTGTGTCTGGTCCCACATACCTCAGAGAGTACCACACCACACAACAGTGCCTGAGCGACATTTTTGTCATCGTCTTTGTACAGCCACACTGCCCTGCTCATCTTGACAATGCAGTGATTTGTATTCGAATCCCATGTGTTCGTTTTAACCCCAGACCTTTTTAAAACATGCGTGGCTGTGATCTAGAGTATCATGTTTCTTATCCTCCATCATGCAGTGCTTTCAAGCTGTGCTATGAGCTATTCGCCGTAGTGGATTAAGCCTTAAATTTAGACTATTTCCTTCACACCTCAGTGTTTTATTTCCCAAACCGAAGTGCTATGACACACTGCCTTTAGTGACGGTGCTAAAGAAAGGAGAGAAAAATAGGACAGAGCAGGGACCGATACAGGAGAGCCAGAGGGCGGCAGTGCTATAGTCGTGTTTACCTGTGCACCAAACTATCGTATGTGACACTCTTTACCTCCCATTGCATTTAGATATCTCAGGCGTTTGAGCAGCATCCTTGTTCGTCTGTCTCTGTCAGAAAGGGAATGATTCATTTTACCCGTTTGAAATTCGTTGAATGTTTATCGCTTTTGTATTATAGACAAAGAAGGGAAGTATTTGTTGTGTGTCAAAGAACTGAATTATGTGAATGAGGGAGTATGCATTGCACAACATGGTTATAGATTTAACCAGATATGAGGAAAAGTTATGAAGAGGGAAGATTTAGTGAAAAAATGTTTTAAAGCTGTTAAATTTGCAGTATTAGGAATATGTATTTTAATGTTGTTGCATCCTTGGTTTTCTGTGTTCTTATTAGATGTTAACCAACTTAATTGCTAAAAAAAAAACTGCTGCAATTAAGGGATATCCCTGTCTGATTGGTTCTCTCTGTCTTTACAGGCATTTTAACATTTTTTGTTTGTTTGTTTGTTTTGTTTTTTAACCTCAGATGTTGCAAAAAGAATCTACTATTTTGCCATTGTGCACTACAGTTTCTACAAGATCTACAGTATACAGTCTGTCATGGAAAGTTGTCAAATGTCAGATCCTCAATAAATATGACAGTTTTGACTAGCAGCTTTGGATGCTTGTTTGTGATTGGCTGAATCATGTTTACTGCAGCAATGAGTCATGTTTGAAGTGATAAACAAACAAAGAAACAAACTCACACAAAAAAACACACCAATATTGAAGGATATTTGATCATTAATAAATATAAAACAATAACCTAAAGCCACCACTCCATTGTTTATATGTTATGATTGAGTTGTAGGCTATTATTACAGGAACTATTTTGCTTGGTGGAAGGATATAAGTTTATTTCCCCCGTAATTATTGATAGAATAATTATCATGAATATTTGAATGTACTTTTTGTAGAAATATAATATATTTTACAGTTAGATAACCACTGATTCATGCATCTTGGTATTATTTTTACTATTACGAAAGCTCCTGTCCGCTTGGTTTTATTGCGTTGCCTTTAATTGTTTTATTTCGTCTTTTATCTGTCAAATTTCGCGGCAAAATACGTACGGAGAGACTACAAAACGTCATCACGGGTCATCAGTGTAGTAAAAAACTACAATTACATACAACCCCTGCGCGCCGGAAGTAACCCACCAGCCCACCGGATATGTGCGCGAGGCGCCCCGTGCAGGCCCTTTTCCGTCTTTGAGAAGTGTGGTGCAGAACGGCAGACACAAGTGAGTGACAAATTTACAATTTTGACGCCTCATATGCCACCCAAAAGAGGTTTATCGGATACTTAGGCACATTCAAAATTCCCGTTTTGCGGAAAATGAAAGCAGAGCAGGTTATTTTGGCCGAAATCTGTCTTTATTTCCATTAAAAGTTCCCCTCTGTACACAGCGGCTCACAGAGCTAGCATGAGGCTAACTGCTAGCACGTGTGGATGCGGCGTGTTGACCGGACGGTTCCGCTTTAAACAGTGAATATCACACCTGCCACCCGTATTCTTAATTTTACCCCGGTTTTTCCTCAATAAAGTAGACCCTGTTAAAGATACGAGGTGGAAAGTTTGGTTAAGACGCGTCTGGTTGGTGTGTCAGCTAGCTAACGTTACAGGCTTCAGCTCAGGCCCTGCTGTGGAAATGTGGCTCCACTCTGGCTTTAACGTGACATCCAGCCCTACATGCTGTGTTTTGTGAAACGGGTCACTTCATGAAGAAGTTATGAGATGTGAAGTATGTCATTATGTTGCTGTGGGTATTGTTAAATCTATGGTAAAGATTTCCTCGCCGTATTTTCCTATTAAGGTGGAGACTCATTTTAGTTAGCGTACAGAAACAGGCGCACACCTGTCTGTCGTCTGGGCAGCCTTTCATGTCTTAACTGGTAACATCACTGTCTGTCCTCAGTGACTGAGTCGTGGGACACTCCCCCCGCCGTGGCTGAGACCCCAGAGATCAAGCTCTTTGGGAAGTGGAGCACAGACGATGTCCAGATCAGTGACATCTCCCTGCAGGTGAGCAGCATGACAGATGAGTTATTTTTACCTGTTAAAGTGTTTTTACTCATTTTTTCAGTCATTTCCTATTGTATAAAGCGAGGCTAGAGTCACGCCTGGACACTGTTCTGTTGCCTTGGTGTGCTAGAGTGCTCGCAGAGTAAATATCTTTGCTTATTCATTGGCTGTAGTCTGTCGTGGCCCAGTCAATCACCAACTCAGATACACTCCATCAGTAAGCCTGTTTATTCCCCTAAAGTTGATTTGTCTGGCTCAACTCACTAATATTGCTCTTTTTTTGTCACCACTAAGCTGAGCCCAGTGATGTATCAGCAGAGTGATAATTAAATGTCCCCTTGCTCTGTGCAGGATTACATTGCTGTTAAAGAGAAGTACGCCAAGTACCTGCCGCACTCTGGAGGACGTTATGCCGCCAAACGTTTCCGCAAGGCTCAGTGCCCCATCGTGGAGCGTCTCACCAACTCCATGATGATGCACGGCCGCAACAACGGCAAGAAGCTGATGACCGTGCGCATCGTCAAGCATGCGTTCGAGATCATCCACCTGCTGACCGGGGAGGTGCGTACCAGGAAATGGAGCTTGCAACAATATGTACATGACACGAAGTAGTGGGAATTAAGTGATTGAATTAAGGCTCGTCAATATGTATTAAATCGGTATCATGATTTGAGATTAGATATAATCTGGGATTTTAGATATGATACGGCGTAAGTGTTGCCTTTTTCTGGTTTTAGAGGGTGCTTTACTGTAAAGGGATGCAGTTTTCTGAACATAATAAACCGTTTTAGCTGTTCTGTTTGTTTCTAGCTTACTAACATTACTAAAAAATTCTAAATCTTCTATGTAAATGTCTAATGAAAGCACCAGTAGTTATACGTACAGTATTGTTAGAATATTGATATCAAGGTGTTTGGACAAAAAGATTGTCCTAGGTTGAATGTAGGGATGAGGAAGAACTTGCTTGTCATGGTGGAGTGCCTCCCCTGTTTTCTTTGACCCGGACTCTTGGGCCTTTGGTACCTGATCTTTGTCACTGAAACTTTAATTCAAATGGACAATCACTGTGAAATAACACAAAAATGGCAGAAAGGCAAGACTTTGTTCAGCTGTTGGTCAGGTGAAGTTTAGTTGGTTTCCACTTCCACAAGTGTCTTCATAAAGCGAGCTTTCCAGATGGTGTGTATTAACTGATGTTCTGATTTCTCCCATTTTGGTCCCCAGAACCCCCTCCAGGTCCTGGTGAACGCCATCATCAACAGTGGACCCCGTGAGGACTCCACTCGTATTGGTCGTGCCGGTACAGTCAGGAGGCAGGCTGTGGACGTGTCCCCACTCCGCAGAGTCAACCAGGTAACGTGGCACGGCACTGCACTGACAGCTATTCTGTTTCAGTCTGTCTCCACAGCAAAATTTCTGGGAGTAAAAATGGTTTTAGGCTTTCACTATCTTGGAAATTATGACATGCATCCTGAGTGCACTGAATATATAACAGAGATACCACCTGTCAGTATTTTAGGGTTGACATGCAGGGCTGAACATCATATTGACTCCAGAACAATTTGAAATCAGACCGTATTTAAAAATCAAAAATATCACAAAACAGTGATGAAAGTCTGTCACTGTAGTAGCTACAGTATATTTTAGTGTTGTTAAAATTATTTAATGTGCACTTTGTAATGACAACAGTATAATGTTTACATTCTAGCAAGCCAGTACCATTGCTACAAGGAATTGTGGTCCAGAAATAAACAGAAGCCTGCACTGTGTCATTAACTTATTTATTGCATCATATTGTATATTGTTAGATTAAAAAAATCCCAGTCCTAATAATATTGTAACATAAAGGAACAGTGGTGTATTGCAAAGGCTGCAACATGAGAACTGAGTCATTTTTAGTATTTACATGAATAGGTTTGCATACACCGCTTTCAGGCCCAGAAACATGAGCTCACATAATCATCATGATACCACTCTTAACTGACTTGTAGAATTATTATAATTCATTCATCAGAGTGAATTAGATGTGTGTTACAGACATTTTTGTAGCAGCCATTTTGACACGATGCAGCAGGTAAGCTCAGGTGTTACTAATGACGTTAAGCTTCTGTTCCCTTTAGGTCTGACAGAGCCGGGATCCTGATGTTGTTCATGCTGGTTCGCTGGAAAGCCTGTGCTCTGTTTAAATGGAACTGAACCTTAATTAATGTCATTAGTAACACCTGTGTTGGTCTGCTGTTTCATGTCAGAATGGCTGCTGTGGAAAAGGTGTTTAGCGCTAAGCGAGGCTAGAGTCACGCCTGGACATGGCCCGTTGTCCTGGTGTGCTAGAGTGCTCGCAGATTAAATGTCTTTGCTTATTCATTGGCTGCAGTCTGTCGTGGCCCAGTCAATCACCAACTCAGATACACTACTTCGACAAGTCTGTGTTTATTCCCCTTAACTTAATTTGTCTCTCAGCTCGCTAATGTCTCTCTCTCTTTCTCTCTCCTGCTTCTCAGGCTATCTGGCTGCTGTGCACAGGAGCAAGAGAAGCTGCTTTCAGGAACATCAAGACTATTGCCGAGTGCCTGGCTGATGAGCTGATCAATGCAGCCAAGGTAACCTTTTATCTGCTTGTAAAGTGACTGTAAAAAGGCCGTTGTGTATCATAGCAGGTCCTCTTCTATAGTTTCCATTCAGTTAACACACACAACGCCGCTTTCTGCATAAAATACATGGGGTCATTTCACAGGACCCAAAAAATGATTGACCTTTCCCAGTGTTTATGTACTCATGAAACATGGCATTCAGTTGTAGTGCTGGCACCATGGCCAAATTAAACAAGGCTAGTCTTATTTCTATTTTGTTATGTGAATGTGCCATTTACTGACCAAGATTAATAAAACATATTTTCCCTCCCATTCAGGGTTCATCCAACTCCTACGCCATCAAGAAGAAGGACGAGTTGGAGAGAGTGGCCAAGTCCAACCGTTAAAATGTTTGTTGCTTTCTAAAGAAACTAGAAATAAATTTGAAGAAATTTCAGTGGATTTCAGTGATTTATTTACTGCTGGTTTTGCTTGTTTAGAGCTCTTGATGTGCGAAACTGTAAGAATACCTTAAATAGACAAAACTGTAGATAATAGAGTCGAGGAGCTATAGTTCATAAGGTAAGTTGAATTTATTGGCATCTCTACAGCTGATACAAATTCAAACATACAAAAGCTAGAACACTGACACATTTAGGGGAAAAATATCCTCATTTCTCTATGTTGCTACTTGTACCATAAATGAGACTGAAATCTGCTTTTGAGAAACCTACTGAAATTCATACTAACAATCTGTTCAGCTAATTCAGGCTGCAAACTGAACCTAAAATTATAAAGTTGATTTATTTGAATCTCCAGACAAATGTGATCCATAAACCCTATTTTCACACCAGTCATTTTGGCAATGTTGGCTTTATGATGCTATATGGGAAATGAAATTATTTAAGTGGTCATGACCTACAAGCTACAACAGTGAGAAGCTACAACTGCATTCAGTGGTGGCATTGCATTAATAAATTTTGGGCAAAGTGTAGAGACCAGCATGCTGCACATTCCCCTCAGCAGGGGGTGCAGCTGTGCCAAGAATCAACACACTGGCCTTGCAGACTCAAACTGAGCCCAGGCTGTTAGGTCAATAGTTAGTTCACATTACATTTGGATAGTACTCTCTCATACAAATGCTGGGTAATTTTCCCCCACCAAGAATTTAATTTCAATGAAAAGCATTAGTGCGACATTGCCTACAAGCTGTTTCAGAGGCCTTTCCTGTCTGCTGTGACAGCGTGTGGGGAATTTCTTTATTAAAAATATATTCTTTTCAGAAATACGTATGCTTTCTGTTGATGAGGAGGCAAAGCGAGGAGAGCGACGCGCCGAGCTTGGAGGCCTCGCTGCAGGCCACGGGGAGGAGGGTGTAGTCCTGCAGCTTCTGGAAGGCCTGCAGGGAGGAGGGAGGAAACATGACTTACTCATCCCGTCACACATTCTCATCACTGGCACACGCTGAAAGTTAGAAATAATTGTCTCATGAAATGGAGAGAGGGGAGATTATTTCACCAGCTGCAACAGAAAGACTGCACATAAGATCACTGTTACAGCCTCTGTGACTGCTTAGGAGGGTGTGTTCTTTACTTTTGGCTTGAATAAGGTTTTCAAAGCCAGTAGTGTGCTATTTTATCGTAGAATAACCTTTTAAAAGCCTGAATTTTGCCCTTTCTTTGACTTACACTGTAGAAGATACCAGGCATAAGTGCAAAACGATAAATCATTTAAATAGGAAAGCAAGAGAGTCAAGTCTACAACTAGGCAGAAAGTCCAGGAAAACCCCATTCTAGGTTTCCCAAAAGCATCAGAAATGTAAGGATTATCTCTCACCTTTCAAATAAATATTGCTATTATTCACCTTCCCCTATCATTTTCTGATATTTTTCTTCTGTCATCATGGTTAGTTACATGCTCGCCCGTTCGCTCTGTAAATATGATGTTCACACCATGTTCCTGAGTCTAGTCTTGGCTGCTGCAAAGACTATAATGACCGCAATTCCTCCAGAGGGATCATTATATTTTCAGCTTATCTCTTATCTCAAAGGGGTAATTAGTATGACTTTTACTGCTCCATTGCACAAAATGAAGATATTTCAGTCACTAAGGTTAAAAAGCCTTGTTCTCAAGCCAAAAAGACCAAAGGCCAATTCCTACGGTGCTGTTATTATTTTGCATGATAATGATACTTCAGCTCTTTACTAGGCATCTCTGTTGGATATCTGCTTTAATTTGCAGGCCATGCTGAGGTTTGTATGGAAGGAGAAGAGTGCCACTGCTATTGATGTATCTACTGGTCAGCAATCCAACTCATAAATGACTTAATGCTCCTTTAGTCTGAAAAAACTCAGCTGCTTTTCCTTTTTCTTTTCTTTTCTTTTCTGTCATTTTAATGAGCTAGACAAGAGGAGGGCTGGCTGTGCTCACTGAGACGCTGTCGGGACACTCCTCAGCGGGCCGGTGGAGCAGGTAGTCCAGTTTGGAGGGGCCTTTGATGTAGACGCAGTTCGCTGCTGATTCCTCTGGGACAGTGAGCACTTCGTAGTGGTGGTCAGTCAGCTGCTCCATCATCTGCACACACACACACTGTATTATATGCACCACCCCCCACTTGTATAGACATACACACAGTGCTTCACACCACTCCACGCAGGCAGCACTAATGACATTAGTATGACATTAGCAGACGGGACTGGGGGTGTGTCATTCACATCAGGCCGGAGAGAGAGGAAACACACAGTCTAACACACCCCCCGAGGGAAAGACTCCCATGGGATAAGTGAGAGCATGGGTGATAAATGATCGGTAACAGGTCAAGAGTGCTACATTGGGGCGTCCAGTGTGAAAAAATTGTGTATAAGGTAAGAAACAAAAATACAATCCAAGCACTTTTCATAGAAAAAGTTTTAAAAGCCTTTATTGCACTGACTTTCTCAAAGAGCACGTGAAAAGCTTATAATGGTTCAATATGCACCGGCACTGGAGCACAAAGCTTCATTGTTCAGGAGTGCTGATTATTTTTTGGTAAAATATTTTTCATATCCAGGGGGAAGCAAATCAATATCTCATATAGCTGCTAGTGATCTCTCAATACTTTTTCTGGAAAACAATTCATCCACATTATATCCACTGTAATTAGCTGACTCTTAAGAGGTAGCCTCATTAGCTCACGTCTTATGAGGTGAAAGACATTAATGACCAAATATAGACAAACTGAGGGGGAAAAAAGATCAAAGACATTTGAATAAATTCAATATGGGAGAATATAGTTCACCTACTCAACTTTCTGTTGATTTCACAAGGGATTTACATCGCTGCTACTAAAGCTCAGCTACTAACTTGTGGGAAACACTGTGCAGACACGCCTCGTACACACACACACACACTCACCCGCAGTGTCTTCTTGGCCCCGTCGCTGTTGCTGATGATGATGGTGTCTGGGCCTCCCATGGAGCAGATGTTTTTGAGTCGAGCTCCACCACACACTGGGACAGTGGACACAGCAAAGTCCTGACCAGAGAGGGACAGGTTTCAGCTGCACATCGTCCCCTCTGATTCGTTATTACCAGGTTATTATTTGTGAATGGTGGCTAATTCAATTGTTTGGAATATGTTTAACCAAATGAGATCAAACATTTTTCTATAAAGACCAATTTGGGTTCTTTTTTAATAAATCAGATATAGTCGATGTGGTCCGTTTCCGACATGATTCAGTTTCCTCCATCATATCTTTCCAGGGTGTGGTGTGTTTTAATCAACAGCTTCAGGCATGGCAGTGTGTAAAGTCACATGACGGCCCAAGTGCTGTTTCAGAGGCTTTTCCAGGGAAACAATCAATCATTTCAATTTGGGTGGACCATGGCAACAGAACAAAATATTGACTATTGGCAGCAGCAATCCAAAAATAGTGGTCAGAATCAGAGTTAAAAGGATATTTTCAATGTTGCAGCCACATTGGAAGCCATAATGCTTCAGTCTGTTTGCTTGTTTGTTTATTTGTTTGTTATATATTGTGTGATATGGTAACTGCTGTGGAACAGTATGCTGCTTTTCTTGGCTTTCAGCGGTTTAAGTTAATCAGTCATCATTAGTGTCAAATGAAAACCGAGAACGTCCCATATCTGGAATATCTGAGTCAAATTAAAAAAGCACAACAAAGAAATCCTGTAGCCTACAAAATATTAAGAGATGGCAGCCAATTTGGGCATTTAATGTGTGATGTTCCAATATTTTTGAGGCAAATATTTTGAATGGAAACGCGAAAAGCACTGCCAAGGCTGTGCTCCACAATTTTATGAATGAAAAATCAAAAGCTGGCAGCAAAATAACAATTTTGGAATGTGTAATGGCCAAAATACTGTCCTCTCCTGACTCAGTGGAGTATTTTCTGTAGGTGTGATAGAGAATATGCACAAAAAAATAAAAAACTATAATGGAGCACTCGCACTGTGTGTTAAATTGTCAGTAAAGGAGTGAACTGGCTGCTGAAGGATCATGTTTTCATGTGTTTAGGAAAGCTTGGCGGTCCAAAGAAATAGCGTGCATGTTCTCTTTCATCACTCACCACAGGAACGCTCCCACCCAACCGTTAAACTCACACCACTGAAACACCACTCATCCTCACTGTGCACCAAATGCATGCAAACACATACGCATTCAACACATGCACATAACAGCTAAGTGTGTGTGTGTGTGTGTGTGTGTGTAAGAACAGAGGCGCATAAAAGGCACTTAAGACGGTTGAGGAAATCAATAGCACTGGGCGGGTCATGTCATCCCTAAAGGGACTTGATGTGTGGTCTCCATCATCTGGCCAACAGGGCAGCCTCATTCATCACTGTGTACAAGGTATAATTTCCCAAATGCAATATAGCACGCGGCCACCTGCTCATGCTGGCAGCTGAGCTCGTTTTCAGACAAGCATCTTGGCACTCAGTCTTTGTTCCACAGGCACAAAAAAAACAGAATGATTATTTCACAGCCAAACCTTGTTGGTACACTCAGCTTTCATTTTGCTGGCAGTAGGAAGCCTAACGAACTGTGGCATCAGATTGTCTGCTTCGTTCATTCACTCACACTCCCAATCAGCCACTGATTGATGCTAAATTCATTTATCCTGCATCGTCGAGGCTTTTCCTGTCCATGCTGCTCACCCTGAAAGTGTCTGCCAGCACCTCCGCCCCTCTGTGGTTGGTGTGGGAAGAAATGCCAATGAAGAATTCCCTCCCGGTGAAAAGGACGTCGCTGCCCTCCAGTGTGGCCCCTCCGGAGCCCCCTTCCTCCGCCCCCATCTCCACCACCCTCAGGTTGAGCTCTGACATCACCCTCCTCACCGCCTCCACCTGAGGGGAGGGCAAGAGACCAAACACAGACACACCAAATTATCTTACTGTGATTAACAATAGAACAATAGATCCCTTTGGAACAATGTGACATGTAATTAAAGCAAGCAGGAGTTACACTCTCACAGCAGGGATGTCAAAATCACAGTCAATACACAATCAATACTTAGGCATGAGTCGATACCAACATTTTGAAAATGACACCAGTGCTAGTGTTAATAGTACTGATGCAACATCATCCCTCACTCTGTAACCCAGTGTTGTTACTCTAATGTAGCCTTTTGTTTGGATCCCGGAACAGGACTGTAAATGGAAATGAGAGCACACAATCACACCATGGTATTTACTGTTACAGCTCCTCTAATCTGAAATGAGCATTTTGTTGGGCTCCTTTGCTTTCTACTTCAAGGCTATAGGACAATGTTGCAATTGTAACTCTTATTCTAATGTAGCCTGTATGTTTGAATACTTGAAACATAAAGTTTTTGTTTGTAAATAAAAGAGTATGTGCTGAATGAGATTTCTGTGTTGCCGTGACATCCCTCTTGCACAGTAAAGATGAGTCAGCAGAAATTCAACAACAGCTGGTGAAAGGGTAGTGCATTACAGGACAAAGTACTGCGATAGTGTTTTTTTTTTTTGGTTGGAGGATGAGGCTTTTAAGCCTTAACAGCTGAAACGTCTTAAGAAGCTGGATGCTTATCGCCTCTTCCATCTTTAAGAATTAAAAATGAGAAAAGAAAGGAATGTGATAGGAGGGTTTTGTTTTGTTTTTAGGAGGGGTGATTGTCTTGAAAGTGGGCCTAAAGGTTTTTTTCCCTCCAAAACGCAGAGAATACATGGTGGAAACTAAATTTTGGAGACAAAAATCTCAGAGCCTGGCAAAGTAATTACTGAGTCACTGGAAGTGATCAAGAACCCTCCCAACCCCTACATATATACTGTAGCCATTTTGCAACATGGGGCGACAGAAATCTTACTTACTATCTCAAACAATAACATGAATCAATCATAGTTAGATATTGGCAAAGACCTCACAATACAATATGTGTCACAATAAATGGGTCATGATACAATTTGCACCACAAAACACTGCAGTGCTCTAGAGCTTAAGAGAGATCCAACAGAATATCTGCTGGGGAGATTCATAAAACACACATATTGTATGATAAATCAAGTGACAAACATGAAAATGGACCACATGAATGATATGTATCGATACAAAGGGCTAGAGAATCGATACATTATTGCAAAAAAATATCGTGATACTCGGGTGTAGTGATTTCTTTGCACAGCTAAATCACTGATGGACAAAAGCAGAGCCTAAGTCCCTCTCTCTCTTTTGCGTTACCTCGCTGCGTCTCTGCTGGTTGAAGGGCCTGGTTATGAGTGCTGTGTCTCCCTGGATGACAGCCACGTCCTCTATCCTCCAGCTCTCCGGCAGCTCAGGGTCGGGGGGGATCTCGATCAGCTGCAGGCCCACCTTCTGCCTCAGGGCTCCGGTCAGCACCCCGAACTGACGCTGAGCTTTGGCCAGGTCTACTGAGTTCTCCCCGTTCTCCTGTCCGTCCCCTGCCGCCTTCCCGAAGCTCTCCGGGATCCCCCTCACCACGGCGTGGGTGAAACGGCCATATGGGCACATGTTTGCCATGATGTCACTGCAGCGTTTGTGTGGTCTGCTGCTTAAGTCTGTCTGTAAGAAGTGATAGTACCTTTGCTAACAGCAGGCTTTGGTCTCTTCCACGAGAACGTCAATATGTGTGTTCTGCCAAGAGATGAGCAAGAGGGAGTAAAAAAAAAAAAAGAGTGTCTGTGTGGGAATGTGTGCGAGTCCTCAACTTTCCAACAGTCTGGTTTTATTACGAGACCAGCTGAGCGCTAAGGAAAGCTGATGGGGCAAATCAGCAGATCTGTGGGAAGTCTGTCATCCAGGCGGAGAATGAAGAATGTCTTCATCCCTCTCTCCTACTCTTCTGTCGTGCCAGTGGTCCGCTGGCTACTCAGGCCCCATCTGCATCCTTACAGATGCCAGGAAGGGAGGAAGGAGAGATCCAGTTTGATGATCACAGCCTGGGATGGAGAATAAAGGAGATGGACATGTTAATAAGGTCATGCACAAAGGAGGGAGGGCTGTTTTATGAATGTTCAGTGGGCCAAAAACCATAATGATCAATTGCTCAGGCTCCAGTGCACACATCTACATGTTTAGGGATATTTTGGGGCCGCATCCAATTCTACTTTGATAGCAGATAAACCTCCACATCATTATTTTGGAAAGGTAGCTAGCCTAACTTTAGAGTTAATGAAGTGGATAAAGTTGGCTGGGAAGAGGAAACAACTTGCCCAGCTTAGACAAACTTTTCAAAGGTAAACGCAACACAGTAAAATATCTAAGGGCAGCTGAAATAATGCAGAGATAGCAGAACTGAAAGGGCCCATTGTTCAAGGTTAGATTATGAGGGGACATTCTTCAGTGGCCCTGCGATATGCTGCAGAGCCTTCCCGTATTTGGGCGGTGGGCAAGATTCAGGACAATTGCCCTTTTATCATCCTCCCTGTAAATCACGGCAGCCGCCCACTGTGAAGCTGCAGTCTGGACTGGCTCTCCTGGAAGCGCAGGAGCTCTCCTAAATGTGCCTTTCTCCCAACTACAGCGCAACAAGTGTGGAGCATCGGCCTTCATTTTGTTGCAATGCCACAGTAAATACATGCACCACGATTTTCCCCGACGAAAATCACAACAATACTCCAGGAATTGATTGTGTCTGATGAGTTTATAGACACTTTGTGGTGCACTGTACTGGCCTGTTTTCATTCCTATCACATTTTAACATGATATTTATGGTCACTATGGTTGTTTTTCGCTGAGGTGGACAAAGTAGTGACAATCAAACTGTTTGTGCTTGGTCTTTTTCAGGTATTGTTGAGCCGGCCAGCAGCACCGACATGAGCATCGGCCCTGCGCAGAACAAAACGTCGGGAGTGTTTGGCTGCAGGAGTGCACCGCCCCGCAGTTTAGTCCCCTCTCCAAACACTTCAAATGATGTACCACTTTTCTTCTTCTTTTTTTTCCAAAACCTAAAAACTATCTTACACGTGTTTTGAAGCCGTACAGATAACAGACACAGACACAGATGTTTACTTACCTCGTCAAAGTGCTGCGGCTTTTACGCACGGCCGCGTTTCCCTCTTTGTGTTTTATTCCCACACCGACCCGGTCCCGTTATTCTCTCTCGCTCTCTTTTTTCCCCACCGTCTCTCACCAGCCATGTCAAGCTAAGCGGAGTTAAAGATGGAGCATTTCCGGTTTTAAATTTCAAAACAAAATCCCCATTAAAGCACGCCTTGCATTAACCTCTTGACTAAGTGGGTTAGCTTTAATTTTGAAGGCTGAGGGGTCAGACTTCCGGTCTTTGTAGGGTAGTTGACACCTCTCTCTCTCTCCCTCTCTCTCTCTTTCTCTCTCACTCTTTCATCCCCTGTGTCCCCCCATCCCCCACACGTCCTGTCCGGATTCAGCCCACTCTGATCCACGTTGGTAACGCGTTGCAGTAATCGGATTACTTTACAATCACAACTGAACTGTCCAAAAATTACAAATAGACTCTGTCAAGCTAATCCACTTAGATTATCAGAGACACATGGCACAGAAGCTGACTTGTGTCCAGGTGGACATCATCCCACTTTTGTGTTTTTTACAACAGGAGGATGAGGAAACACTGACCTGACATATAAGCATTATTTGTTTTCTCTTGTCATTCACAAGGGAAGTAACAGAGTTATGATTTTTGAAGGAATGAAGATGCAAACATGTGGAAAACCACCAGCGTAGGGAGTCAGGCCCACTAGTTAAAACTTTATCAAGTAATGCATTTATTTTGCAGTAACGAGGACGCTTTAACCTTATTTGAAGATGTTGCAGCCTTCACAGGAAATTCCTATTTTTGGCTCGCCAGCAGGAGAATAAGCAGCTATCCTGACACCCTTTTCCTCATATTTCTTCTGTCCTTGCAGGACGGTGGGGACGTGAGGGGTTGAGGCATTTCTGCGAGGCCTCCTCAGAGGATAAAGGATTCATATTTCCCTCCCTCTTAATCTTGATGCATTGTTTCCAAAAGGCCAGGGAGACAAACACGCACACACACACCCTCCTCTCTCTCTTTTTTTGGTGCCCTCCTATGTGATATTTGGCCTGTTGCAGTGAGTGAAACAGTCAATGTTATCATCACCTCTCCCACACGGGTCTTCATAAATTGTGGCATTAACCTTATCAGTTCCACAGCTGATTTATTTCACCGGGCTGCCTAAACAAGGTTGTCTCTCTCTCTCTTTCTTTCTCCTTCCTTGTATTCAAAGAGATCACAGGCCTAGATTAAGGCCCCTGCAGCATCACTGAGCCATTGTTGTTGTCTGTCTTTGCCTTTGTGTGTCATGAGAGGGCAAAAAAAAAAAAGAATAATCTGGCTTTCCCTGAAAATGTAGGTCAAATGATATTGGGCATTGCTTAGACTGGGATAAACAGCTCGCCTTATCAGATCACAAGAGAACAAGCTGTGTTATGATGGTAAACATGTGATGCGTTACTTCCTTTAAACAGCAGCCTCGTGCGCCGTGTTTATAATCAATACCCCGATGCATTATTTCTCAAACTTTTGCATTTGCTGAACTTTAGCAACTCCGATGCTTCGCTGCCAATGGTGTAAACACACATAAACACTTCCTAGGTAACTGATGGCTGTGTTTGTGTTTGTGAGCCAGTGTGTGACGATATGTTTTAAACTCCTAGGGAAGCACAATATTCCCTTCTACTGACCGGAATGAGTTACTACAGGGCGAGGCGGTTTATCACAATAGAGAAAGAGGGGGAGTCAGAGATGAAAAGCCTACAGTAGATGAAGGAGAAACGAAGAGGAGGAAAAAATCAGTTTACACATAGGATGGGACATGTAAATCTGCCTGTGTGCGAGAGAGAGAAAATGTGAGATTGCTGTAGGCTAGTGGAAAAGGGGAGGAGGATGGGATGAAGTGAGGTAGAGGGCACAGACGGGATTAAAGAACACCATCTGTCCACCAAGCCCTGTCAGCCAGCACACAACCCATCCCCGTCCGCTACAGCATCACCAGCCTGTACAAAAAAGCTCCTCTCTACTCCACCACAATTAAAACTCTCCTAACTTTGGTCCTCGGGGTCCAGGCTTTCCATTACTACCAGCCTGACCACGCTCGATTTTCCTAGAATTAATTCCTGAAACGGTGACCCATCAGTTAAACTGCTATTGATTTCAGTGGCTGTAAAGCTGGAAGAAAGCTGTGGCTGTCCCGACTCCACCCTCACTAACACTGTGTGTGTGTGCGGGAGCTGGGTGTGAATGAGATGAAGTCAGCCTTAGATCCTATCAAGCCCTGTTCCTGGGTCATTTGTGCAATTTTCCTATCTCGGTACCTACCTCAGTGATGATTGAGTGCAGGCAAACTGACCAAAAATGAACTTCAACAGCATTTTTAGCCCGTATCTCTTTGCTTTTTGCTGAAAACCTAGTAACTACAATTTTGCAGGTTTTATTTGCTGTTGGAGTATCACCTGCTTTTCTTAGTTTCCTGAAAAAATGAAAGTGCATTTTGGAAACTCTAGATTTTCAGAAATCTACTTGCAGCAGCAATGAGATGGTAAAATGCAAGAACATAGTATTACCGCACAGTATTGCAGATTGCAATTAACACTTAATTACCAAAATGACTTTCAAATCCTGACATTCGTTGACCTGCCCTACAAAAGCCACCCATCCGGCACCTAACCCACACAGGCCTGCCGGACATCGGTCAACATTTCCAGGGAGTTTTCAGGCTTGCTGTGTGCTGCGTAATTAATCAACCGTTAAACAGCTTATTCAGTCTGAGCCTGCCTCTCTCTATCACAAGACCGCTGTCAGCAGACCGTCCTGCATGCTGCCCTCATGTCTCCTATTAGGCCCTAAAGGATAATTCAGTTACACTGGCTCTGTCTCCAGCTCACTGACGCGCTCTTTCTCTTTTCTTGCTGACCCACACAGCAAGAAAGAGTTTCTCTCTCTCTCTGTCCTCGCTGCTGACTTTCTCTACGGCTGTCTTTCCTGACTCTGTGCTTCCTTACTCGTCTCTTTCCTTCCCTCACTGGTTTTCCTTTTCTCAGTTCAATTAAAAAAGGCGTCAACAGTACTCCAGGAATAATGGTTAAATCACTGATGCTGAAGCAGTAAGCAGTATCTAACACAGATGCACAGAAACACATCTGCAACAGGTGTCATGCTGACTTGGAGAGAGGACAGTATTTCTTTGCTTGGCAGTACTGTAGGGATCCCTTGAATACCATTAAATACCTTTTCCCTGGTCAGGTAAGAGGTCAGAGGTCAGAGGTCACGGTACAGCACAGAGCAGCATCCCTGGAGGTGGCAGGGGTTAGGGTCTTGCTCAAGGGTCCCGCTCTCCCTACACTCCACGATATCGTACTGCCACTGCTGACAGAAGGATTGAGTCTAACCAAAATGCTCACCTCATTACACACCAACATTCGTCTTCTCTCCTCTGATTCTCTCTCCCTCTAATTTAAAGTCATTCTTTGAGCTATGGATCACTGAATAACTTTAACTAAGATACTGCTGCTGATGAAAAATTCACTGAAAGCGGTATTGCAATGAACGCTGGCTGTTGAAATGTTACTTTGTGTCACTTTTTTAACTGATAGACCTAAATTCACAACACAGCTGGATTCCTTATGGCTATGAAGACGTTTTAGAGGCAGACTGAGTTTGTGAGTGTTATATGACCGGAAATAGTTTCCAGTGAAGCTCTTTGGCCACTGAGGGCTGCGGATTATGTCAGGTATCCATGGCTTTGCTTTTGGAGAGAGCTGCTGCTGTTTTTGACAATTTGAGCTCCACGAATAAATACCCATGCAGCCACATTGTATTGTGGTGAACGGAGACAGGGAAGATGATGGTTGATTGGAAACGTCACCAAATCACACAGAAACTACCTGGAGGGACAGACTGCACTATAGACTGCAATATATCTTAAAGGCAGGTCAGTTAGGATATTTTTACCCATCTTAGATAAGAAAGTTAATGACTATGTCCCATGCCATACTTTTCTTGACTTGGGTCACCCCTCATCTTATAAAACACACATATTCGTCCGTCGAGGTGTGTTCCGATTTGTCTTTCAGCAGGTCAGCTGTAAACAGTTAGATAGGCTCCAAATTAAATTAGACGCTTTAGGGAGGAGACACTGACATCCCAAGTAACATGACTATCAGTCTGACTCAGGCCTGACTGAGATAGAGGGAGAAATAGATAAGAAAGACAGGAGGAGATAAAGCAGGAGGTGAACTGAGGAGGCTCACAATACAAATTACATCTGATAAGTTATTACCTCATCAGCTCAGTACACAATACAGAGCGACAATCGAGAAGGTCAGGAGGAGAGAAACTGTGGAGCCTGACTTGAAAAACACGGGGAAAGAGAAAGAAGAGATTTTTTTTTCTTTTTTTGAATGCGCTAGGGGATGCCATCAGATTAACTGTAGCATTTAGTCATATGACAGACGTATAAGGCACTGCAAAGGTTGTTTTTTTTTTTTTTTGGAACGCGCACGGAGCTTTGAGCACTCAGCGAGACCAGTTTGAGGACTTCTGACTTGGAGCGTCATGTCTCGCTCACAACTTTTGGTTGTGTTCCTGTGTTGTCTCCCCTTGGCAGGTATGTAGGAAATACACAGAACCGAAAGATTTCAATTGATCACTACTACTACGACATCATGAAAACCACTGCAAACTCCAGCTTCCTCTGTTCATTATCCATGTGACAAAAATCAGCATTTGAATGTGCTGTGTAGAGGAAAATATATCTTGTATTTAAAAGATACATCAGTGGTCCAGTCTGATCCAAACCTCCATGAACACACTTTATAAGGTTTTCATTACATGCTTTTTGAAAGATATGATCTATTAGACCTGCTCAGTGGTAATAGATCACTGATACTGCCGGGGTTGGGGATTTGATTCCAATTTGAACTACTGACAGTGAAAAAGGATATAATTTCCACCACACTGACATGTTTATAATTGATGAAAGACACAATGCAACTGTGCAGTTTCCTGTCTGTGACACTGTGACCCATCCTATTGTTTCCTCTTCTTCCCCTCAGCCTGTCTGCGCTGCTACACTTGTGTGTTTCCTGCCATTTCTCCTCTGGACTGTCTCAAGTTTCCCCAGGAATGCCCAGCTGGGCAGCGCTGCCTGGCCAGCACTGCAGTGGGAACACGAGGTGAGCTCCAGGTCCGTGTGTGTATGTGTGCGTGTGTGTGTGTGTGTATGTGTGTGTATGTATGTTTGTGTGTTTGAGAGCAAGAGGGGAAGAGCACTGCTGATTCTGTTTATGAGAGTTCTTTCACAGGATACTTTGCATGATGCTCACAAATTAATACACAAGGCATCATTGTGCAGAAAAATGTCTGTGAAAAGGATTAGCGAAGTATGACCTATCCTGGCTATGGATGCTAAATTTAAAAATCAAACGCCCATGTGGCTTCCAGGGCCTTCAATTAGGCCTTATCCTTTGTAGAAACGACACGTGACAGAAGAATGGCTCAATAGGTCAAACCTCAGCACCAGTTTCTCATCAGGCGTTTGCTCACTAACGCCTGCGATGCCATTAAATTATCTCTAAAAATAGCCACAGGGTGTGCGGGCGGGGCGAAACACTCATTGTGTCTCACTGGAGGCTGAGAAAAAAAACCTGTAAAACCCCTCAGATTTCACTTTAAGTTTCTTAGGTCCACATCATGTCTTTTTTTTTTTTTTTTTTTCAAATTACAACACAAAAAGATTTCCCATAATCTCTGGTTCAGAAGTATCGTTTACTGTAATGACTGTGATCAATACTACACTAAACTGAAATACACAGGTAGACACAGCTCATTATATTTACTGTTACTGGAACTGCATAGCTGTATTGTATACTTTTAAGTATTTTTCATTAATTTTACTTTTATCTACAGTAAGTACATTTTTGCCGAAGTACTGTTCTTAACTGCATTTTCATCCCATCCAGTATAGAGTATACATTTTATAGGCTCTCTATAAGCATCAGGAAAAATCAATCATTGGGAATTAACAAAATATGGAGCAATCAACAGTGAACAGTGAGTGAGCAGAGAAGAGTTATCTGGCTTTACTTTATTGGTGCACTCTTTGTGCATTTTCTGACAAAGTTATTGTTCCTAAAAATGACTTTTACCCTGACTATATTTTAAATGAGTTACTTTTTACTTTTACTTCTTAGTTGAACTTGTGCAGCTCCTGCCCTTCGCTGCGTGCATCAAAACAAACACACCTCGCTTCTCTCTCCCTGCAGGCGCGCTGCAGCTGACTCTGTATGAGAAGAGCTGTGCCATCCCCTCCCAGTGCGGCCTGAGCGGACAGAAACAGACCGCAGGCCTCAGTTTCAACTACAGCAACGTGTGCTGCGACACAGACCTGTGCAACGGGGCCGTGTCCGTTGCTGCCCTCAGCTGGAGAGCAGCGGCGCTCTGCCTGCTGCCAGTGCTCGGCCTCCTGCTGGCCTGACAGGCAGAGACATGCGGTGGAGGCCGAGGGTTAAACACAAAACACTGCTGATGTAAGTGACCTGAGAGAGATACCTGGACAAGATTTATAAATATGCATGCAGGCAAAAAGATTTATACACACAGGCACTTATGTATGCATTCATGTGGCAACAGGGTTTGACAATTACCTTTTTTAATTTTGATTTTATTTTGAACTAACATTGAAAGTGTCTTGGTGGCCACCAAGTATAAGATGATGCTAATGCAACTTTAACCTCTTTAAACTACTTTTAAGAGATGCCTAGTTTAATTGTATGCTTCTTAATGGTGCTGTATATCAAAGATGTAACTTAAGTATTTGCTCTGAACCTGTATTAAAAATAAGTTACTTCATATTTATAGTCACTGCTTTCTATTACTGCTTCTATAGAATTGAAACTTTGCTGTTTTATGTGTACCTTTTTGTACACTACTTTCTACGCCCAGTGTGCCCATAAAAATGTATCACCTTGAGTTATTACCCTTGTTGAGAGACATAAAAGACAACAAATAAAAACACATTAATCCCTGGTAGACTTCTTATTGAGGTGTTTTTATTGGAATATCAATAAATGAATATGTCTTTATAAGAGCTTGGAATGTACAAAATACATTAAAAAAAAACCAAGAAACGTTCATCTGTGCTGTTAGTTTGATTGTCGACAGCAATAATGATCAAAGTTGTCCACAATATCAATTTGCCTTGAATCGTAACTGCCTTTGACTAAATGGAGAAAGCTGAAAAATGGCTAAAATATGTGGAGGCAAATGCACAGGAGTAAGGAATAACTAGTGAAAAGCACAATATGGGTATCACAACACAGAAAATACATGACATGAAGATAAAAAAAAAAAGTTAGAAACAGTGAAATGAAAACTCAACTGAGGACATGAAATTATAAGTTCCCTGAAATTGTCTCTAACCTTACAGTAAAAGGTCAAACAAGAGCAAGATGCCCACGCTTGGATAAAAGAAATACTGGAAAACATTAGCACTGAAATTATACAGACCCAGTCCCTTTTAAACATACAGCCATGAAGGTAAAGTAGTACTAAGGCCACATGGCCCTGGAAAAGTTGGTCTGTGCTTTAGAAAAAACAATAAATTCACAACAATTAAATTTTCAGTCAAGTACAATCTATCATGGGTTTGATCGACACATGCATTACATCTACCAGCTGTGCAGGAGGGAGGGGGGCATCTTGTTTGATTCAATTCTGTAAGTGCTCTCAATAAAGGTCTAATACAATGAAAATGATATGATAACTCAATCACTGAATTGCACTTAGGTTTTAGCTTGTTTTACAGAGCTTCACCCTGACCCAGGACATATTTATAAATTGCAATGAGGCAAATCATGAGCTAATTCTACAAATGAAGTCTTGTTTCATGCAAATAGTGCCTTGCAAGTATTCAAATCCTCTTTGCAAGTTACTCCAGTTTTGGACAGACATACATCATTTTCCAGTTTTTCCCACATCTTCAATTTCCAGTCACTTTGAGGGGAAATGTGTTCAAAACAGGAATCTACCAGATAGAAATCTCCAATAAAGGAGTCATCCTAATAGAAAAACATTAGTCTGCCGTCATCCAGTACACTGAGTTTATAATTGACCATACAGTCAATTCAGGGTAACGGTCCGGATGTTATTTTCTGTTGCTAAACTTCCTGCTTTTTCAAGCAAAAAGTGACAGAACAAGCCTCGTGCCCCGGACTACTGGAGGAGGAACAGCAACCATTCACCTCACTTCTTCATCTAAATGAACTCCAATAAGCTCGCAATTTGATTCCCTCCACAATAAAAAAACAAACGACAACAATATCCTTCACACGTTTTAGGCAGAGCAAGGTGATCCACTGGCAAAAGAGCCTTACAGCGAATCAAACCAAGCTTGGTAATCTTGATTAATCCTTCACAGCTGGTGGTGTGGCAGAACAGAAAGAGGAAGCAGAGGTCTACTGAAATCATTTCCTGTCAGAGTAACCGTTCTCCGCTCTATACGTCCCTACACCCAGCCCAGTCCTGGCCCACAAGAAGACGTACAGCCTCTCCCTTCCTTGCTGAGACCACAGCCTATTAACCCACTACGATTACAAACACTAACAAGATATTACATTTGAGCATGAGGTGACTTAAGTGTACAATCGGTGCCTTTGTGATCCTCAACTGTAAAAGGCCTTGTTACCACAGCAGTTGTACTGAATGTTACACATCTATAATTAGAGACACGCCTCGAAAGACACTTGGCAGGTGAGCTGGCGCTGGTATGCATGTCTGTCATCTAAATGCACAATTTATTTCCTAATGTGCCGACTGAAAAGCAAAGGGTGACTAGGTTTGTGTGAAGCTTGGAGGGTTCTAGTGACGATCTGGTAGGCAGCTCTGTGGGCATCTGCACATCGATGCATCGGTTCAGTATTTACCAAAATGAAAGATATGGCATTCGTCATGAAGAGGAAAACAACGGTATGCTTCAGACAGACTCAGCATTCACTGAGTCTGCACAAACAAAGAAATGTCTCCACTGTTACAGTGTGCATCTACTGGTGTTGAACTATACACAAGCAAGGCTGTAGTTTTCAGTTTGTGTGAGTGTGCATGTACACTGTGTGTTCATCTGCTGTTCCCAGCGGGTGTTCCTGTGTTTACACTGCAAGCAACCTGATCAACAATCCACCAGAAGTCCTTTCATTTCCTATAGAGCTGAACGCTCAACAAACTTGTCCACCGAGAGAAGTCGGCCAAAACGGCTGCACTTTCCGTGGTCAACGGTGGTCAAAAGTCAGGTTCCTGTGTTCCCTCCTTTCCCTACCAATTTTGTTTCATAAACAATGGTCCATGCTGGCAAAGTATAAAGTGGATGAGAGATTGACCACAGTAATTCAAACCTTTCCTGTTTTCTACAACTTGTATTTGAAAGGCTACAGGAAGAAACGTCTCAAAAAATAACATAAGATTGGCCACAACCATCATTGCGGTCAGTGGTGAGTAAGACATGTTGACTAATCAAACAATGCGACATGATCCGAGGTGATATCACAGCCACAACAATGAATGATACGATTCATCTTGAAAATCTACTACACAGGTCCAACTGGAGGTTGCGGCACTGCCAAAAATTAGTCGAAATAGAGGGACCTATAAATCAAGTGGCTCGCAGTGTGAGCACAGGGTGTGTTTGGGTGTGTATGTTTGTGTGTGTCTGCATTTGTGTGTTGCTCTGCTGGTGTGTGCATGTTTTGCACCCCTGTTGTCCTCTTACTTGAGAGCTTTAGCTACAGAGGCATAGGCGCTGTGGATCTCTGAGTCGACTGGGCAGGTGGAGGAAAACTCCTCTCGGGCGTACGCAGCGTCCAGGTACCTCCACAGGTTGGCCAGAGTGCGAGGGATATTGAAGTTACGGTATTTCAAACACACCACCTAGAGGCAGAGAGAGGAAGAGAGAGAGACATAGAGAGAAAAGAGAAAAAAATTGTTTTAAACATTTCCTGACGGCAGGCAATATAAATAGAAAGCTCAGCAAGCCTTGCCAAACACCAGCCTTCTGTTTGAGATTTAACAAGACAGCCGTAGACCTTAATCTATTCATCCGAGAGAGACCTCACACTGTGCACTGCTTAGAATGAAAGATTACCTTCACAATGTGAAGCTTAGGCAGCAAGTTACAGTCAGCCAGAGTAAGCTCTTGGCCGTCCAGGAAGGGGCGGGACGAGGAAGTGACATCATCAGCGCTATTTTCATCAATCTCATCAGGAAGTGGGGAGCCAAGGTAGTCGTCCAGCTTCTTCAGGGCCTTCAGCAGGCCTTTCTCGAGGTCTGAACGCATGCACATACACACATACAAAATCAATCATATTTAATCCAAGATGTAAACAATAGCTGTAAAAACATCATCTTGAACTTGATCTTGATCTCAGCTTGCAATTCATTTTTGAAATGATGTTACACATTTTGACTGATTTTTTCATGGACTGTAGTTTATAAATTAGAAATTACACCATGGATATAAGAATATAACTCTCAACTCAACACAGAGTGGGTAGACACACAGAGCAGCAGGTGACCTGTTTGCACTGAGACAGAAAGGCTCAGACTGTAATGTTATTAGCAGACACTCCCTGCTGGGTTTCTGTCAGTCAGATGCAGACAGAAGGCGCTCAGCTGCATTGTTATAGGGAAAACGATGAGAACCAGTTTGACACCAGAACAACTGCTGTTCCAGTGTATTACACAAGAAACACTTACAGTATGTCTTACAGTACAGTAAGTGTGTGTGCTGAGTATGAGTGGTAATAGCATCACTGAACAAGGTGCCCTATACATCTGAAAAGCAGAAAAACCATGAACAAATTTGCATTTTGTAGTTGATGCTGCCCTCTTTCTAAATGAGGGTGAGTGATTTATCTAAATGCATCGATAAATAATACATAAGTAATGCAAACCCCATTTTTTTGTGTAATTTGAACATATTAAGCATCACTCACTGTCATTCAGCCCAGGGTTTGAGTTCTTGACGTAAGCTGAGAATTTGGAGAAGACATCCATGCCCGCTGTGTTTGACTCCGGGTTGCGAGCAGCCAGGCGAGGGTACCTAAACAATGAATAGGCAAATGACGATTTATGCATGACATTCATAATTAAAATGTTTTATTGTATACATCTATATACATTGTCATTTTCTTTCTGAATGAATCCTGTTTTAAACTGTGATCCCCTTGGACCAAGAGCAGCAATTTAAGCATGTACACAGTGCATTTAAGTCTGAACACAAAGAGGGAGCAGGACGACTCAAAATAGCAGGAAGTAAGGACTGGAGTCAAGCAAAACAACTGAATGGGAACAGATGGAAGGAGTGATTACTTTGGAGGGCACAGATTCTCCTCCAGGAACTCCTCTATTTTGTTGGTGTCAGTTTTCACGTCGCTGCCATAGATGAGAAAGGGCGGCTGAGCACCGGGAGCCAGGTCCTTCAGGATGTCTGGCTTCCTGGAGGGAGGGGAAGAGAGAGAAACTTTAATGACTCATATGGCTGTGACTAAGAAGTGCCTGGCTTACCGTCTATTTAAACCAGTGCCCGTGCAGCTTTATATCTTTTGACACCAGATAATTGAATAGAGGGGCCGACGTTTATGCACATTTGGGAGACTTAACACAGTGGGGTGACATTCCACTATTATGACAATTATATACTTGCAAGGCAGCAAGAGCTTGAAAAAAAAGAGAAGATGAAAATGCCAGTGTTTCACCTCTTCATATCCACCGTGGTCACATCAAAGGTGACTCCTTTCAGCCACAGCACCATGAAGAGACGCTGAGAGAAGGGACAGTTGCCGATGCTCTGGCCATCGTTTCCTGCCTGGAGAAATGAAATGGAAAAGAGCTGGAAATGTGCACATGGAGGTTTGATTTCTGGCCAAGCTGCACAGCCAGTATTCAGGACTTTTTTTTTTTTTTCACTTAAAAGGTTAATCATACACATTACAGCATCCTTAAACTCACTGGGCACTTCATGCCAAACCCTAACCTTCTCCATAAGACAGACAAAATATGATCTTTGATATTTTAAGATACATTGTGGCTGCAAATACATGTGCAACGAAAGCAATTTTTTAAAAAAAGAACATAAAGGAAAGATGCAAAGGACAGAGAAAAATCAGGAGCACGAACTAAACAGTCAAGTAGAAATCGTGCAGCTCAGCAAATGCTTTCATAAATACCATCCTTTACAAAGAAAATTGAAACTCAGGGTTTCTTCCATCCAAGCAAGCGGCACGTTTCAAGTCTGGGTGATGCAAGAGGCAGTGCACCAAGTGGCCTTTTCTTATATTTTAGAACAGCTTGGAGGCTACTCATTCAGAGAATATAGATTTCTGTGCTCCGTATGGCTGCATAAAACCATATTTCACATAAAGTCAAACTGTGTCCACTTGTGGATCTTTACTATGGCCATTTATAGCATAGGGTATATGGCAGGTAAATTACCCCTTTTTGTAACCAACGCCCATGTCAAACTCCTGCCAAATGTACTGTAATTACCATGAAGCCTAGTGCCCGGCTTGTTTCTTGTGAGAGGATTTTAGAAGTGATTGGGAAGGCTGACCGGAAATCAGGATTTAGAGAAGTTACAACAGCATCTTTCATGTGTGAAGAGAGAAAGGAGGTGGCGGCCCGGCGGGGCCCACATGTTCATACAGAGGAATCATTATGGAAACTTGTATAAGAGCATGAGGGCAGGCAGGGAGAAAAAAGCCACAGAAATTGCCATATTGGTTATATTAGAGCATGTTTTTCTCTCAAGACAACGCCCCAAGATTACCCTGCCTGCCCAACACACTAAATATAGATCAAAGTCGCCTGCCCATTATCTTAACGTACATTTAATTAGATTAGTATTACTGTCGTTAATAAGCCCGGTGAGTCAGCCAAGTTGGTGGCTGACATGGATGTTAAATTATTATGATATAAGAGAAATATGAAATGTGGTTGTAGTTGATACACAAAGCGGTGTCACGTCCTCAAAGCAGGAAAACCTGTTGCACTGATAAAGTTATCTGCTAGGAGTAAGAGACATGCGATAAAATGTCTTCAGGCGTTCTGTGATGTGATAAGATAACGAGTATAACACGCCGGGGCGATATGGCGCCTACTAAATAAACTGCTGTTACAATGTCGCCATTGTACGTCATTTGCGGATGCGACCGCGAATTGTCACTCAATCACAACTTACCTTGACGAAAAGTTCAATTCTCGGTCGGTTCTCGTCGCTCATTGCGGCTGCTGATGGCTGAAACCTTTCGGGGGGGACAGTAAAGTTAAAGTTAGCGCAAAGTCACTGGAAACTTGGATTATTTTTCTGTCATTTTCCAGAAGAAGCGCAACGCCTGGCGCCCAATTTGCTGCTTGCTACAAAGCAGGCGAACCAACTTGGCACAAATAAGAGCATCCAAAAACAGATTCAGAGGCACAAGTAACATTCACACAGAGCACACCTTGTCTTCAAATGCTTGTTAATACCAAAATACAGGCTAATAAATGTATCCGCAGATGTAGGGCTACCTCCTAAGTCTTCAAAGTTGCAGCTGACGCCTAGTTTGTTGTTTCCCCTCCCAGTCGCGCTCTCTCTCTCTCTCTCTCTCTCTCTCTCTCTCTCTCTCTCTCTCTCTCTCTGCGCTGCTACACGCTCATCATTCCTCCATTTCCTGGAAGAGGGGGTGATGGTTTTAGTTTCAAGTCGCAGTCAACTCGCAACAAGTGGCGCTGCGAGCTGAAACAAAGCGCAGATTTGCAGCAATATGTCGAGAGGAGGGAGAGAGAAAAGAAAGGCCCCGCCGAGCAGACGGGCTGACAGATGCGGGTCCGGGGTGAGGAGGAGGAGGAGGGGAGGAGGAGGGGGGAGATGAAGAGTATGTAGAGTATAGCAAAACGGAAGGGCCGCGTTTGAAGAAATCACTCATCTCTACACGTTGCTCGTTGCTTTGAAAAGATTATTCAAGTGCCACATCTTGTGAGATTTGTCAAACTGGGCTCAATCCTGTCCTAAAGCTGGTAGGACACAGAAGTAGGCTGAGGGAAGCCATGTTGGTGCTAAGCTTATGTAATATTTACAGTAGGCCTGCAACCTGCCACACTGGGAAACATGCCACCTCACTTTCACTTCTGAATGTTCTCCAAGATGTGCTGCAAAATGTGGGGAGACAGGCCAAAATGTGCATGTGGCTGCCGTAATATTAGAAATAAATTATGATTAGCTGAGTAACACAGTGACTGCAGACCTACACTGCTCTCATGAGGGAGACTAATGAGCAGAGTCCAGGTTAAAGCCGTTAAGTTATTGATTTCATTTCTGTGGAAATTACTATGGTGATGTATTAGAGTGAAGCAGACAAGTTGCAAAAGGTTTTTAAGCCTTTGAGACAACTGAGATGTTGATTGTGCAAAAAGGGGTGCAACTCTGTCACCAAGGCTGACCTAATATTTTGTAGTCAGAGTTTACTGGTGAAGGGAGTAGATCTATCTAATACTCAAAAAGGGTGAGGTAGCACATCTGTAATTTAAAAGGAAAAACGAACGAAATTAAGAAAATGCCCAGATTTCGCTTGTTTACAGCAAAAATGTTCTAATAAGGTTTTTTCTTGCTGTAACTTAACAGTTTTTCATGGTGTGTATGAGTGAAATGTGGTTATTGCCTGATTTTGGATGAGCTATTTCACTCTTTTTGAAGTTTTGAAGCACATGCACATATTTATGTATGCATGTATGCACATATTAATGCAATTACATGTACATTCATGCATGTGAGCATGTGTTGCAGCACATGATGTGCCCAATTGAGTGTGATACTAATCTGTGACTGCCTCATTGCTTTCAAAAGATAAACAACTAATGTGTCACTTCCTGCAGAGTCAAAACTATGTCGGGCAAAATTGTGAATCTGAAGATAAATATTTGGAGTACATGTCAGTGCAGCTGTAATTAATGAGCTTATGTGACACTGGCAGTCAAAGCCTTTATTATCTCTGCCAGGCGGCACCCTGTAAGAGATCTTGTGTTTGGTCTAGTGTGTGTGTGTGTGTGTCTGTCCACAGCTAAATTCGCAAGCTAGTGGGCCTAACCTAAAGTTTTTCATGCACAGTTCTTACTGTATGATGAGGAACCTCTCATGGTTGTGGTGATTCAAAACCACTGAAAAACATTTGTTCTTGCTGCTCCCATTCTCTCACTTCATTCACCGTCTATCTCACTCGACCACTGCTGTTCTATCCCCCTCTCTCTCTTTGCATACCACTGGGCCTACTGGCCTAATACTGTTTTTTCTCCTATTCAAGCTCCTATTCATCCTGACTAGTTGCCCAAACCACTCCAGCTGGCTCCTTTTAATGCAGAGGAGCAGCGGCTCTTCTCCGATCTCCTCACCCTGTCCCTGAGACGACGCCCAGCCACCCTGCAGAGGAAACTCATTTCCGCCACTTGTATCTGCGATCTTGTTCTGTAGGTCACTACCCACAAATGAAACTCATACAGAGAGAACAAAAAAGCTAAAATCAAGAGGCTTTGGGAGTTTTATGGTATATTGTCTGTACTATACTATATATTTGAATCATGTAGTAATTTATTTTATAATTTGATAAGCAGGTGACATTATAATTGTTTGTGGACGAAGTTTTGCTCAGCACATAGTGTACCTTACTGTCCAAAAAAAGGGAGATGCGCCCGTTGGAGATCTGCATTCTACTGAGTGTGCTCTTCTAGTTCAGCTACTGTGTTCCTCAGTCATGTAGCTTGTGGTTTCCAAATTAGATTCCCGGGAACCCCACGGGTCCATGAGGGGGTACCAGCGGGTCCCCAGCAAAAGGATAGCTTGGTGATAGTTTAATTTAATAGATTTTTCATTCAACAGAAGTTAACCTCATGAGAGATAAGGGTGACTATTCTGATCAGAGTGTTCACCTTCTCCACCATAATAGGCAGTGCTGAAAAAAGTGTCTTTCAATGAGTGAAAGTAACAAAACGAATGAAAAAAAAATACTCCACTAAATGTCCCACATTCAAAATACTTGTTAAAGTGTCGATGTATAAGCAGTAAAATGTTTTAATGTATAAGAAGTAAAAAGGAAGCATTATGAACAATGTCCCCTTTAAGTATTGACACATTAACCTGGGGGAAATATGTTTTAGCTGTAGCTGTCCTGCTTTTAAAGAGAATCCTATTTCATTAACTTATCATATGCCTTGCATGATGAAAATGCTTGTTCTGCAAAGTAACTAGTAATTTCAGCTGTTAGGTAAATGCATTGTAGTAGAAAATAAACTATTTCCCTCTGAAATATAGTGCAGTAAATGTATAAAGTCTCATAAAAAATAAGTTCCCATACCTCAAAATCATACTTATGTATACTCAATTAAATGTATGTATATATATTCCACCTCTGAATACAGTAGAGACAGGCAATAATATTTATTTATTTATTTTAGATTTTTTTTTTTAAATTAAATTTCTGCTTTACTCGATTGTGACCGTAGAGGGAGACGAACCCAGGCTGCTGTGGTAAGGACCCGGCCCCGATAAATTAGTCTAATTTTTTGTCAGAAGTATATCAACATAGAAGTTCTTTGACATTAATAAATTTATGAACATCTTATAGAGCTTGTCTCTTAATTAAATGCTGTTTTATAAAAGACCAGATCTCACAGTTTGACTTGTCTGAGTTGTAAGTGGAATGGCTGCTCTTGCTGATCAAGTGAGGGAAAATGTCTTATAAACGAAGAGAATCTGGGCAAGTTTGTATCACAATTCTGTTTTTACTCTCACATCTTGTGCATTTACATCTCTCTGAAATTTAATTAAATCTGTATGTGATGTAACACTCACCATACACCTCATTCAAACATAGTTGAATGCAATGCGGACCTGTTGCACACTGCAGAAGCCTGAGATTGTCAGGTTTTAACAAGACTGAGACTGGCTCCTCAGGCGTAGTCAGCCCGTCAGCGTGTTGTCCTGCTTAAGATGCACTAGATGGCATCATTGGTTTGGAAGTGACTTGCACCGAGGGTTGTGAAACATGATTAAGTAGCTCCTAAGCTCAGATAAAGATACACTGTCGCTGCTGAGCGGAGAGGGTCACATGTCACAGTGCACTTATTTCATATGAAACAAAGCCCTGCATACAAAATGCTTACAATAACTGCTGGCTCCTTCTTTTAAAAATCACAGCTGCTTATACCCACCAGTTTCTTTTTAAAGAAATAGCTCAGAATTGAATCAAAGTGTAGTCATTATCTGCTCATTTTATGCAGTTTATTCTCTTTTTTGAGCTGTAAAAACGGCCCCTTTGATTTCAGTGGTTTGGGAGAAGGGTGATTCAGAGCAATGAGGGCCGAGTCGCTGTGTGTTTACTTGTTGACACACTGCGTTGACGCCAGGCCTTCAGGTAAAAGACGAAGGTCTCTGTGACCAGTCGGCCCTCCCGCTGCCCAGTCACGGCCTGTAGTTTTCCATTGTTGTTTTCTGGTTGATTTTAAGGGCACTGCCTCGTGGAGTTTTAATTATCCATAGCAGAGGGTGTGTGTGTGTGTGTTTGGGGAGTGGAGGCATTACATACTTGAGGCACACCAGGATGCTTAGGCTTCTGAATAAGGAAGTGCAGCTACAATGAATGTATTGTATAACATAATAGAGTTATTTTTCCTATTTTTTTAGTTCTTTTTTTGCCAAACATGTTCATTAATTCATCATCACCTATAACTACAGAGAAGGTTATTCATCATTTTAGCCTGGACAAAATGACTGCTTTGCAACACTTAGTAAACACCAGGGATGTTTATTAAAAGTGACAAGAATTAGAAAGAGGTATTTGCTCAACTTTATTAAAAAAAATAAAATAAAATAACAGTGTAGCAGCACAGTTACATGGCAGACACTTACAACATACTGTCATTCGGAACCATTCATTAACAATAAATTTTGTACGTTTTTTTTTTTTTTTTTTTTACTCCAGTCTGCATTTTGAATATAGAATGCATGCTTCAAAATTAATACATTCTTGTATGTTGTGCATATTTTTATTAATGTATCACTGTGTTCTACATTTTCATCTGTGGGATAGGCAGAAAAACAGGTCCGAGTAATAATATTCACTGATTCTTGATGCACTAAATCAAAAATTATATAGGTATGATTAGGAGCAGGCGAAGATTATACAGCTGGAATCTACTCAGCAAACAGGAAAACAGAGTGATCAATAATCTGAACTACAGCTCCCAGAAGCCCCACAGGGAGGCCAGTATGGCAGCACTGAGGGCGGCAGTGAGTGACATCTGCACGGTGCCGGCTGCATTACACATGTCTGTCTGGCAGCACTGGAATGTGCTGGTGAAGCCGGCACCCAGGATCGAGCCCGTCAGGGTCTTCCCACACAAGTCAGAGTCCAGGCACCCACGGGTGTGCAGGGTGAGACTCCTAGTAGCATTGAACTCTGCGAAGGGAGATGATATCAAGGAGAGGACATCAGTGATCTGGAAATTCAAAAGAACTAGCAGCCTCGTGTATATTTCCCTTTGAAGTCTGATTTTCCCTTGAATTTCCCTCTAAGTAATCGATAGGAGGAGAAAAAAAACATTTTTTTTCAGTGTCCCATGTATATTCTGCATCTGCTGGTTGCAACACTTGATTGATGCCTCATTGTGCTTATAATGAGTGAAATAGTAATGTCTTTGTTTTATGGCTGCACACTCGAGGCCTGTGTGTAAAGAATGGTAAAAAGAAATAATGGAAATATAATAAAAATATTCCAACCTGATAACACGGTGTCTCGTGTTCTGTTGCTTAAATATAAAGACTCTTTTGACTATCTGAAGTTGACGTATCCATGGCTTGGAATATTTATATTACATTTTAACTACTTCTTTTTACTATTATCAATTCAATATAATTGAAAAGACCAATAAATATGTTCTACCAAATGTATACAAATCTTACAAATCTACACTTATGAAATAAGACTGACATATTTTAAGTCTTGGAATCAAAACCTCTCAATCAGTGTTAGAATATGATGTTTTTTTAGGTTTTCAGTGGCAGAGCTGCTGTTTTTTGATGCCTAGGAGGTCAAACACTGCTTTTTTTAAAATCATATTTCATATTTTTATACAGTTAAGCTTGTTTGTTGGAGCGCTCATTGCAGAGGATTTATCTCAAGCTTCCAGGTTAAATAAGACATTTCATTTTGCAACACTGATTTGTTTGTTTTCACATCCATGTATCATCGTCTTTCGTTGTAAGTAAGTGTAAATTTTATTATACAGGTAGGTATACTGGTAGCTTTAATTATACAATTATGTTTTTGTGTTTTTGTGTTATATTTCCTCCTTTCCCGTGTGGTCTTAAAGTTAATGCCCTTTTTTTTAGCATGTGGGGGAGTTTTCTTACTTGCTTCTCCAGTGTAACAGTTGAGAGTTGCGTTATCACAAGTGACATCACTTGAAATCAGACAAGTCCCAAAAACACCAATGGGGCACTGTCTGCAGGTGAGACACTCTGCTGTGGAATGGAGAGAGGAAAGAGCATAATGGCATGTTCATCACAACTCACTCAGCAACATGCTTTGCACTGCACCGTACGCAGCAGTGCACCTGTGCCTGAAGACAGATATGGATGGTTGGAGAGATGTGTACACAGAGATAAGCTGACCACAGGCAGGAGTGACTCACTGAGCTCGGTGATTACAACATTGACTACCACAGGGCTAAAGAAATCATGTCATGTTTGAGTAGTCAAATTAAAAGAGCTACATCATTAGGCACTAGGATCATACACAAGATTTAGTTTATGGCAGATAATGGGCTTCTATACTGTGTAAAAGCACAGAAATACCCATGGAAAGTGTAAAACCATTTATTTTGACAATATATTTCCTCCTATTGTAACAAGGCTTAAATAGGCACTTGACACAAAAATGAAAGTCATGCTTATTTGTTACTGCAGTCAAATTCAATATCAAAGATTTCAGGTATACATATATAGATACATAATAATATAACATCTTTTACTGTTTAAAAACATAAGAGACAATGTTTTTCATTTAAAAAATACATTTTTTTGAGTTACATCCTGTTAGTCATTTTACCTGGACATCTTTCAGTCCACATTAACTTTGATTTAGGTTAAGGATTAGATGTAACAACTTATGTCAGCAAATCACTGACTTTAGGATTTTCACTTTTCACTTTTGGAAATCATTTTCAACTCACCTGCTGCCACGAAGGCTCCGAAGAAAATCAGTCCTTTCAAAAAGTTGTTCATCTTCCCTCCAGTTAGGGGATCAGCGGATGTCTCCAACAAAATGCCTTCAAAGGTTAAGCACCAGTCAAGTCGGCTGCCCGCAAAGTGATGAAAAGATTTAAGGAGAAGCAAAGAGAACACAGGAGACTATAGAATGAGGTCCATCAGGTTTTTCTGTCCTCCTACACAAAGGCTAGGAGGAAGTCTGTAAAAAATAATTGTAAGACGCCACACAGCTCAAATCACAATCTGGAGGAAACTAAACATGACACACATTATGTTCACTCTTTTATTCATCAACCAGTTTACATACAAGAGTGACTGAGGATGCCTAATATTTCATGTGACTCTACAAAAGCAAAAGAAACTGAATATAGATATACATTTAATTAACTATTCTCAGATGGCTCCGAGATAGATGATCAGATCATATGAATAATTTCTCTTTAGCTGTATAACAAACTATTTTTGCACTGTGCCTCCATGTTGAGTTTGTTCTGTCAGAATCAAAACATTTCACAGAGCATACCATCATGAGTATCACAATGTGGGAGCTTGTGTGATGCTGCTGCATAGGGCACTGTTTTATCTAAGCCATCTTGGTAAAACCTGTTTTTAATCCCTTTGCATACAAGAACTACACCCAAAGATGAGTAGGATCCTCCTTTCCTAGTAACCCCAGGTGCTCCACATGGCCAGCAGGGCGGCGCCCACAGCTGCAGTCAGAGGGAGCTGGATGGAAGTGGCTCCGTTGCAGCGGTCGGTGCTGCAGCAGGTCTTGGTGACGGTATACCCAGCAGTCAGGAGGGTCCCCGTCTCGGTTTTGTTGCAGGAGGTGGTGTCCAGGCAGCCTCTGGTCTGCAGGCTCAGCAAACCGCTGACGTTGAAAGCTGAAAGGGACAGGAGCTCGAGTTTAGATGCGTCTGTTAAAGTTGCAATAACCAAATGTTTGACATGACACCATAAGCCAATGCATGTCTGTCTAAATCCCCCTGTTTGCATAAAATTGGCTTTTCAATGGTGTTGGGGATGTTTGGGGATATATAAATGGTGTTATTTTGGGCCAGCACTCCAGAAGAAGCTGCATTTGAGCTTTTCTAACAATCAAATTAGCATGAAACTCTCCTGGCAAATAAGAACTGTGCTGAAATAACTCAGGTTCATTGAATAAAAGGCAAAGATACAAGACAGTATGCATAAAAACCTTGGTAGGTTAGTCAGTCGGTCCCACAGCATATTCCCTCGAGAAACAGCCAATCATGTACAATTCTGTTGTTGGACAACATACACACACGAAGTCACTCTGTTGGCCTGTTGCCCTTTTGCTAATACAGGGTTTTATACCTTAAGTAGTCAGATCTTTCTCAGGAAAATAGCACTTGATGGTTAAGATGTGCCACGTAGCTTTGAATACGCTTTGATTTTTTCAGCAACTAACCTACATTGCAGATTGCAGGCTTTGAAATGGAATACAAATATAATACACTGAAGCCCACAAATATCAAACTGAAAACATATCTTGCTGAAATGTTAATTACACACAATAGAATTTAAAGTAAAGTAGAGCTCAAGCTTGATGTTCTTAACTGACAGATTTAGAAATTAAGTAAGCAGGTCACTATACTGAAATAGCACCTTTTCAAGAGCAGAGGCGTCACAACGCGCCTCACAGAGGAAATAGAGCAGAAACATACATACAGACATGAAACACAAAGGCAGGTCTCAACAAATGGGTCTTTCATTGCTTTTTAAAGGCGCCCACAGTATCCGCAGATCTTAAATCCAAAGCAAGAGACTTCCAAAGTTCAGGAGCCACAACCTCAAAAGCACAGTCTCCTTTAGTTTTAAGCCTAGATCGAGGATAACAAACTAAAAGAATCACACAAAGTGAAGCCAGTTTAGCCTCCTGTCCTTATTGTTACATGATCCCTCAGTGTGAAGTGGCCAGGTTGGGCCAGTTTCTGATTCTGCTTGTGGTGAGCTGACAGATTTTGAACTGTGTAATGGATGTGATTTAAAATGCACCCATAGGTTTGGTGCCAACACACTTAAGTAAGGGTGAAATTTAAAAGACACTCAAAAAAGCAGAACATGAAAGTTGCGACATAAGAAGAGGAGTAAATGTAATTAGTGAGGCACTTCAGAGGCTGGTTACGTCTGCATCAGGATAAACAACATTTCAAAGAGATAAGTCACCAAGATGAGACAATAGTGGTGGAGCAGGAATGCAACAAAGGGAGAGCATCATGGGACTAACAGTACACTTTGCTGCTATTAGTCACAGGGGAAGTTTATTTTATATTTCTTGCCTGAGGACATCATTTAAAAATGTGGGAAAAAAATTCAGTAAGGTTATCAATGAAATATATTTATTTGCCTCTTGAACTCCATTTAAATTTTTTATTTTCCCCTTAAGTTGTTTCAAAGATACCAATTTTTTCCCCCCACACTCTGTATAACAATCGTACATTTTCCATATCTGCTGCCTTAGCCGCTCTGTTGAAGCTACATCACGCTTATACTGAGAGAAATATTCAAACCCAAGATGCCATTCAGACAGAAAATATATATGTGTCTTGTGCATCATTTTATGCACATTTAGCTGTAACTCAGTAGGGTTTATCTTTGGAAACCTTTGGGATCGCCACAAGAATTTAAAATAAAGTTTTGTGGGTTTGAACAAAGCTCAGCCACATGATGATGACAAGCCCGCCCATAGAAGGGTGGAGTTGAAGAGGTTAGCTGGTAATAAAAAAAAAAAAAAAAAAAAACAGGAAAAAAATTCACTTCATTGTGACTTTAAGATGAAAAATCACATTTTGCAGAATTGTTTTCCTCTAACCACAGCTGTGTGCACTGTAGAGTAGGCTCTTAAAGGATCATATAGAAAATCCCATATGCAGAGCGGATGACAGTGACTTGTGTAGGGTGTAATGAGCTCACTGAGGCATCGCTCACCCAGATATCCGCGGTAGCAGTTTGGCTCTGAGTTGGTGCACGTCTCAGTGGAGCTGAACAGGCAGGTTCCTGCAATCCCAACTTTGCAGGTGTTACAGACCAGAGACTCACCTGTGGGGGGAAGTGATGGAAAAACAGAGCAGAGTGAAGGACGGGAGGAGAGCAGAGCTTGATGATGAATGACCACAGAGGGAAGTTAGACAGTAAGCCAATGTCACTAAAGACCAAATTTTGCCACTAAACCAACGTTGCCAATTGATTTACTCTTCTCTCTCTGCACCATCCCAGCCCATCTTCCCCATCCGATCATCACTGCCATTATTTCTATAATCACCATCATCAACATCATTTAAATTCATTATCAAAAGCAGAAATACATATAAAGTTATACTACAATGTTACCAAACACTTTCACTAATTCAGCCACTCACCATTGTAAATATGAGTTTGTTCTGTCAAATAAAGCATATTGGACCGTGACAACAGAGAGAGACAGGAAAGGCAGTGCAGATTGAGGGGACGACATGCAACAAAGAGCCCGGGCCAGATTCGAGGACTTTGATATGTGGTAAGCACCGTGTGTTAAGTGTCCACATTGTGCTGTGTTGAACAAGTAATTTTCAGTTCCCGTGCAACAGTCAATTTATCAACAGACTGACAAGTTTAGCTCTCACATCTTTTGTATTAACCATCATCATTATCAGTCACAACCCTTGGTGACTTATAAAATAAACATGTAACCCAGATCAAATCTGATGACTAAGAACAGAAAAGCATAAACAATCCTATTTGTGTCCTCGTCATCAGCTCAGTAACATTAAATATCTGTAACAAATACACTTTTTCGCTCATAAAGTATACCAAGTATGAGACCAATTTCATCTATTTCACGAAGCAGTTTCAATAAGGGTATTCCTCATGTATTGTGTTGCATCTAAAATCATTATAAATGCCTTATAGGTGATCACTGATTAGCACTGATCATGCTGGAAGAGAAGTGTTTGGAGGTCATTTTCACAGTGACCTGGTGGTGCCCCTTACCTGCAGCAAACATCACCCCCAGTGCCACACAGAGACACAGGAATTTGTTCATCTTGGTCTCAGGAAGTTGTTTAGTGTACGGAGAAAATACGAAAGTAATACGATGATCCCACAGCAAAAGAACGAGTCAAAGAGCGTCTCAGAAATCCACCAGTAAGAGAGAGAGTCTGTCTGATAGAGTGTCCCGAGGTTTGCATTGGGCATCACCTGCACTGGGCACCTGCTTTTATGCCAGGGGTGTGGTGCCAGGGGGAATAGGGGAACATGGCTCTTCCTGTGTATGTGGGTTGAACCTGTGAGAGAATGGGTCTAGGTTTTGATTTGTCACCCATTTGCTGTAATGTTGACACTGACAACAACCAGAGGTACAACAAACCAGTCTGAGGGGAAGCTGGATGACAATGTGCGCAGATGAGTGAGATCAGCTGAATAAAGATAATGAGGAAGAATGAAGAAGATATGGTGCTCTTTAACCTCATTTTCGCCATGTGTTTGGATATGTGTATGTACCTACATGTGTTTGGGTGTGTTTGAATGCGTCTTTGTGGATTTCTTTGTATGTGTGCATATGTGTGTGCACAAATATGTTGCGTAACAGCCTTTTTAAACTCATGATATATTGAACACCATCATTACATTCAGTTTCGAAAGATTTTGAAAAGAGGGCTACACTTCAGTCAACAATACAATAATTCCTCAGTAAACAGAGGGATTGCATATCAAAGCGGTGTGCAAAATGCAAACAGAGGAGAACACTCCCTTCACTGTAACAGAGCTGAGTTAATAAATATACATTATGAAATTCAGAATAGAACAGAACAGATTCAAACAGAAACACATAATTGCTTCAAAGTACATCAACTGTGTCAACACAGAGTCAATCATAGGTTTTGAAGTGTTACTCATATTTATTAGTCATTCAAACAAAACAACAAAAAACGACAGGGAAGTCGGGAAGGAATATGAGCAGAAATTTTAACCCATGCAATCCACGTGTGGGTCAAAAAGTGTCTGAAAGCCATTCCTAGTTTGAGTTTAAATCTTTGAATAGCAGATGTAGGGCTCTGATGGCATTGGGTAAGTTTGCTACAGAATTTCACATTACATTTATTTTCAAATAGCTCCCAAATTCATTGTAACATCCATGTCTGATGATCCATGTAGTGTAAAATAAACACTAAGAATTATTTGGACATGCTATTTGATCCATTTTGAAGGCAGACAGTCTGTTTATCATCCATAAAGTAATTCCATGCTATAATTATGTTTCTAAAAAATCACACAGGAACAAAAGTGGACATACTATAATGTTCTAATCAGTATCAGGATTTAGCGGTTGTGCACTGAGACTAAAATGATGTAAAACTATCTTGAATAAATATTGATCATGGTGTGCAAGCAAAGCCTACACAGATCCTGTGCGGGCAGCCAGGAGGGTGTGGAAAGCTTTTGAAAGTTAATTTGACCACTTTGAGGGCTGAAAAATACACAGAACTATGTGGAAAAGCATGGGAGTCCAGCTGTGATTAACCCATATGACTACATACTGCATGTGGTGGTGGTGTTGAGAAAAACTGTCTCCATTCACAGGGTGTCATGTCCAAGTTAAGAGTCATATTGCACAACCAGCGTAACTCCAGTATACGTCATACGAACACTGAACAAACATGAAGTGAAGAAGTGAAGTAGTACAAAAAAAAGAAGTTAATTTTGAAGTTGAAAATGGTTAGTAACCCATTTCCCCTCTTTCTAGTGCCACCAGGTGATCCAAATAGACACCAGGGCAGTGCCCAAAGCGGCCAACAGGTGGACCTGGGTAGAGGCGGCTCCGTTGCAGCTGTCAGTGGTGCAGCAGGTCCTGTTGATGGTGTAGCCAATGGTCAGAATGGTTCCCACCTCATTGTTGCAGGAGTCGGCTTCTGTACAGCCTCTGGCGTGGATGGTCAGCAGCTCTGTGCTGGTGAACTCTGCAGGAAGCAAAGCACAGACACAGACGTGAGCTGCATTTTACTATAGTGCATTCTAACCAGACAAAAATTAATTTCAGTAACTGGTATGTTATAGTGTGATTTTCTTTGTTCGAATGTTTTTCATATTGAAAACTGTGTCGTGGAAATTATTTGATAAAGGGCAGAAAAGTCAAAGTAGTCTTTCTTTAGGCTTTAACAAAAGTGCAGTACGGAAGGAGCTTTAAACCAAAAATGTCAAAGTTGCTCGGTGCATGTTGATTCAAGAAAATCTTCACTAATTATATCTTCTGGTTACATTTTGATGGTTAAAACTTTTGCTGAACAGAAAACAACATCTTAATTAGGTCAAAAGATAGAAAGTGGAAAATATAAGTGAATCTTTCAACATCATCTTGCACACATGACTTAACCACTCACAAACCTGTGTCTCTTTAGTCATGTTTCAGAAGCATGACTCAGCAGTTTTACCACATCCAAATACCAACCAAAATGTGGCAAGGACAGTGTGAGGTTGTTTTGGTTCTTTGGTTTTGAAACTCTCAGAATGCTTATGAAAGCAAAATAAGCACAGAGTAGAATATAAAATATGCAAGAATACAGAATATAAGATGTTACATGATTCTAATAATAAAAATAAACAAATATATGATGACTGAAACTGCGAAAACAAGGATTGAATAGACTCGACTGACAAATATGGAAAAAGAACAAAATTTATTAATGAGTAGTGATTCAGGATTGCTATGAGAACCATGTAGCAGTTTTCATTCTAGCTTGAATGCACCAATAATCAATATTCAATATTTGGTGCTGACACAAGGTTTCCCATGCAGAAGTTAAAAAAAAAAAATCTCTGAAACAACATTATGTAGACTAAACCTCTTGTCTAGAAGCCACAATAATGAACTTCATTTAGGCTTAAACAAACAAATGAATTACACAACATACATATAATTAATAAAATGTGACAAAAACAAAATTAATTTCATTATTTTTCACTCTTTTCATTGACGGCCATCTTATGAAAGTAGCTGACACTAATTGAACAATATGGGCTCAGTGTGTCAGCAAAACCACTGCATCGGTCTAACCTCAGTGTACTTGTTGTTTAGCCTCTGGATAAATTTGATGGCGGTTCATCCTGCTAAAGTAAATAATCAGAGGAGTTTATGAGTTCATCTCACTGGCTTCTGCAGTGTAGCAACTGGTCTGAGACGAGCTGCAGTTAACAGGTGACTCCAGGAGGCATCTGCCCAGGATCTCCACATCACAGGTGTAACAGTGCAGGGCCCCAACTTAGGAGAGAGGAGAGGAGGCGAGAGAAGAGGAGAGGAGAGAGGAGAGGAGAGGCAGAAAGTTCAGAGTCGACCCCGAGTATAGATCATCCACCACAAACTGTGGATGAAATGTAAAAGAAAATTACATGCCAGGGTTAAAATTGCATGCCAACATCGCAGGAACGATGCCAATGAAAAGTCAATTAGGAAAAATTACATGCCACCAGTAGTGCCCATGTCAGAATCAGAATCATTAGCAGAAATACTACTACTATTGACCCCAGAGGAGAAATTGGGTCAGTTGTAGTTGCTCAAATCCTCAAAAGAAAAAATATTTATATGCAAAATATATGCCAAGTATAGGTTTGGGTAGGTTTAGGCACCAAAACGACTTGGTTATGGTTAGGGAATAGTCATGGTTGATGTTAGCCAGCTTGTATCAAGCTCCTGCCTCTTCCTTCTGACTTTTTTGCTCTTCATACTACTTCATGTGTCCAAAACATCAAAGGATCCTTATTGGATTTGCATTGGCAGTGTTTCTGTTGTGCTGGCATGTAATTTTAACCCTTTCAGTGGCACTAACATGTAATGCCTTCTTGTGAAAGCGTTGTGTATTTCATGTGTTTCTGTGAGGCCAGGCTGGACATGCAGCAAAGGCCCACCGCGGTGAAGATTTAGGCTTGATTCTTGGTGCTCTCTTGGTCTCTAGTGCACTTCGAAGGCGCCCCTGCACAATCTTTTGTCAAACAGGCACCCGCTCTAATCACAGTGCACACATTCACAGTTTGTTTCTTAACCTCTCAAGGTGAACACTGTTGGGCCTTATTTTGCACTGTGCCCAGATATGACTTTTTGATGCAAGTTGTATGACATGGTAATACATTATATCTGCCCTCATAATTATTATCACCATTCACAGAAACAGCACGCAACTCTTTCACTTTAAAAGACTATCAGTCATTTTAGTTCAAATGAATTCAATGTGTGAAGACTTGAGTAGGTCATCTTCACCAGAGTCTAAAATCAAAGAGGTGGGCATGATCTTTTGATAATCCAAAGACAAATTCACTTTTGAAAGAGATACACTTTTAAGAAATACTTTGATTCACAAAATGTAAACATTTTATTTTTTCCAAATTTTTTTTAGCCATTGCCAGCATGTCACTACACAATACCTCTCTACTCTGTCGCTCTCCTATCAAGTCAAAGGCATGTATAGTTTTCCATGCACAACAGAACTTCCTACCTGTAGCAATCGATGCCACTAGTGCCACACATGTCCACAGAAATTTGTTCATCTTGATCTGCATTATGGTCACCAGCAAAGAGAATACCGCTGGATGCTGGTCTGTAACTGGTAGAGGAGCTAGTGAGGACCTGATTGTTCTGGAAGTTGTGCAACAAAGTGTGCCAGTCAGGGTCAACATTGATGTAGAAAGGCTTTGCAAACAAGAAGGCACTCAGAGGGGCGCAGACATCCACCAAGGTCGTAGCTGGAAGTTGTGCTGTTTGTGCTGAGCCGCGCCCCCTTTCGGCAGTGCTCAGCCCTTCCAAATATCGGGGTTGGCGAGTTTACCTTCTCTGGCACTAACAAACGTACATTCACACCATTCTGCTCCAGGACAGCTCATGCAGTTGGATCTCAGAATTTCTATCTCGTGACAACATGTTGTTAATGATGTCAACTCTTGAAAATGGATGCTCTTTTGGGGGGGAAATACCCCATGGAGGAAAATTCAGAGTGCCTTCTTCTTCTTTATGTTAGCATTTGGTGACACCATGACCACATTGTTATGGCAGGTTGGAAATTGACAAGACAGACATTCCAACGTTCAAGTTCCCATGAATGCAGCACGGTACATTTAGAAGGCAAGGTGTGCCATCATAAATTCCAAATTACACGTAAGAGTAAACAAAGCGCTGTTTACAACTCTTTGATATCTTGAATATTTCAAGACCAATCCTACTGTGCTGTGAGTTTCCCATTTTCCAAAAAAAAAAAAAAAAAGTTTTTGAGGCTGCAAACAGGTGTGGGATAGTGTTGGAGGCTTGCAATAATCTACATCAGAATGGGGAGATTGACAAGAGACAGAAAAAACAGAGATACCTGGTGTCGACCCAGTATCCGATCACAAACACTTGGTCCATGCTAGTTGGACAGCAGCCTATTATCATGCCCCTTCTGAGATAACTGGCCCAAAAAGTAAATAACTTCTTATCTGGCCAATGACGAACCTTCTCACCACGGTTTGGTCAAATTTTTGAGTTATTGTTAATGAATTATCCCAATTGTAACAAATCGAACAGAATAGAAAATTACTGAAAAGATGTCATGTTAGATGTTAGAAATGTAACTAATACGTGTAAATCTGCATATAACAAAATAGCGGCGACAACATTTTTTTTTGTTTTTTTTCAGATTTTATTTATTTTCACTCCTCCATTTTGTCCAATAAAACAAACAGTAGTAAAACGGATAAATACACTTTGTTAAAAAAAAAAAAAAAAGCCAAAAAACAAAAGAAAACAGCATGGAAGGTGTGAGAAATCAGTGTCTCCATCGAACACTCCATTGATCACCTTCCATGATGTGAACATACATACACAGATTTAGCTTCATAGTGAGCATTTGGTTTATATCGCTTGCCATCAAAAAAGTGTGAAACTGAGATGACAGTTATTCCAAAGCAGACCTAAGCAGGATGGAAAAAGAGCGTCACAGCTTATAAATAGTCAAAATATGTAGCTCCAAAAAGTGAGAGGTTTTTATTTTGGATACCTAGTGCTCCTGGGCCTGCTTCATAATTCAGCATCGAATTACACAGGTAATGCCCGACTGAGTTGAAGCAACTTCTCTGACACGGTTTCATGAACATGGACGTGTCTTTTATAAGGGTGGAGCTGGGGGTCTAGTAAAGCATGCTTCCCCACACAGAGGCCAGGACGGCGGCGCCGATGGCAGCGGTGAGGGGCAGCTTGGTAGAGGGGGCGCCACTGAGCGTGACAGGGTTGCACTTGTCTGTGTCACAGCACTGGATCTCGGTCTGGTAGGTGGCGCCCAGCAGGGTGCCGTTAGTGGTGGCGTTGCATCCGGATGGCTCACGGCAGCCCTGCTGGCTGAAACCCGAAAAGCTGCTGATGGAGGAGAAAGCTGAAGAAGAAGTTTTGTATCAGTGTTGTACTGAGAGAGATCGTGGATACACTTCAAAAAAAAAAAAAAGCAGATCGGGGCAAAACTTGACTGTCTACTCATGTGGGAGCAGTGTGGTATCTTACAACTGAAACCTTTTGTGTATATGTGCTGACTGCTGTGCATGTGTGTGTGTGTGTGAGAAACTGAGTATTGGTTTTTGGAAGTGATTCTGAAATTGCTGAAATTCTTGTGTTGTTGCAAAGTGTTTGAAGAGAGAGTGTGACTTACTTGCTTTTCCTGTATAGCACACGCTGGTGTTGGATGTGCAGCTCACCTCGCTAGAGCCCACGCAAAAACCAAACAGACCCACACTGCATTTATTGCATGTCAGGGACTCCGCTGAAACACAAAGTTGGATGGAGTTAGATTCAACATCAGAACATACATTAAACACACAACGTTGACTTTATTATTTAATGTATAACCAATACAGGGTAAGGGAAACAGAGCCTCAGGGAGGATCCAGACACTGCTAAGCTTCAACAAATCTTCAAATGTTTCATTTCACACAGTTGTCAGATGAATGGAGTTACAAAAGACTACCAATACAAACTAAACCTGTCTGGAGCAGAAGTAAAAATTACAAGTCACTGTAAGAGGTTATTTATATTGCTGTGATTTCATTCAACAATGTCGATGATTCGTCACAATGTCTTGAAGTTGTGTTTGTGACCGCTCAGCTTAACTTGAGCTTATCTGTGTGGCATCATGCTTGCTCAACCTCCCGACACTGTATCAGCAAGAATAACTGTTGTGGTCTTATTATGTACCACACCCAGTTCTGCTGCGGCCTGACTGATCCAGCAGCATGTGATAAGACCACACCCTGATGAGCCAAAAAATAATGGCAGCCTAAAAACAGTAATTTATAAAAACAACAACTTCAGTTTCAGGAAAAAAATAATAATCTAACATCACCAAGAACAGCATCTTCTAAAACTGAAGATTTTGACCTACTTCATTTAGACTATTTTGGAGGATTGAGAAATTAACCTGTCTGTAACAAAGGCCTCCCGATATAACTCCAAACTTGAAACTTCATCTATACATTGGATGGAAACATGGGAACTTAATTATGGATTTTTTCATTCTCTTTAGTCAGCAAAGATGCAGACATCATTTTGTAACCATCAGTGAAGTCAAACAAGCTGACACTCTGCTCAACACAAAACTGTGACTGAGCTTGACTGAGCTGTTATCTGTTGATCCCTCATAGGAAAAAGTTGTTTCAAGAGCAGATAAAGGATATCTTCACAGATTATTTTGTGTTCCCTTTGCATCACACAGTGTTTCCCAGCCAACATCTAAACGATATCTATATCTAATCAGATAAACCACTAGTCTTGAGCATTCTGTCCACTTCTAAAAACTGAAAAAGTGTCCGTTTAGTGGGGAACCGCATGGATAAATCCATTAACAAACTAATTCCTAAACTTTGTCCATCTGGTTCTTGTTCAACCAAGCACAAAGTTTATTATTGCTCAAGCTTACCCAGCATGAAAGATGCCACAACAGCAAGGACTCCATAAATGATCCTGCCCATCTTGATGTGTGAGGTGATGTTCTTGGGTTCTGGTCCGAGGGGGAAAAAAATCCTTTCACCGAGTAAGTGTGTGCACGGCTTCTTGTCTCCCAAGTGGATGGATGTGGAGGGTCAGGAAAACTGGTGAGCTGAAACCGCAGGCCCACTGTTAAATACAACCACGGGCTGGTGAGACGTGTGAAGGGAGGGGACAAGTTGGGGTTATACAGGTCTGTTGACATTCATTGTGAGAGTCAGGGAGTGATGTCACCTCCAGAAATGGATTGACGTGCCTTAACCATGAGGTGAGAGAGGGACTGGTGAGGATGAAGAGAAGAGGGAGCTGTCCCAGAATACCTTATTGAACCTGTCACAAAGTGTCGTGTGACTCAGGACACATCTTAGTCACTGATCGCATTATAAAGCCAAAATTTATTAAAATAAATAAATAAATAAATTGTGGAGCACTGTAAGTTGGTGATAATTTCAGGGCTAAAGAAAAAAAAACTTTGAAAAGCCTTGTTTTAGCTCTGTTACAAGAGATGAGCCGAGATGCCATAAGTAATGCTTGTACGGCCACATCCAACACTTCTGTATATTATTTTGTGGTGACTATTGTTACTCAGTTATTCAATTTTATTCCTTAAAATTAGTCTAGTTATTTTGTGTGATATATGCAAGATAGTGTAAACCAGAGTCAAACCTCTTGAATCTCTAAACACACTTGGCCATTGAAGTTGATTCTGATTCAATTTCTAATGTTTTACTAAATAAATGAAGCAGATGAAACAGAACCTGAGGCTTCTCATATAAATCCTCCTGACCTTTTATACCATTTTTCATGAAATACAAGACACACAGGCCTCCACAACACAAAGTCACAAAGCCAACACAGGTGACAGGGTGCGTGTTTAGCCCATGTTTGGCTTTGGATTTGAGTCACAGCATTAGCCAGGTGAGATAAGTCCACCTTTGAGGTTTTTACCGGGGGATTTTCAGGGTGTGACTCCCTCGCCGTGTGGACTAGAGAGTGCAGTCAAAACCACTGGAACGTGAATATCTGCCGTTAAGCTGCAAGAGGCCGTTCTCAGGCATCAGCAATGGGTTGACAACCTGGCCGCTATGTTGTAAGAATGTAATCAGAGTACAGAGATTAGTGTGGTCATGGCAACAGTTGGCAACTATGTTGACTCAGAGTGCCTCAGGATTTGAGCGGACACTGAAACCAGGAAAACCGGTCAGCCCTGAAAGGCGGAAGTGAAGAGGGAGGGAGAGGGCAGCCGACCAACACCAACAGTGACACAGAGGAAGGCTTTTACACCCGTTGTGATATTGACATTTATTGAATTTTTCAAATTCTCTACATAACCAATTTTGCAAGACATTCATACATTCAGCCAGGTACAACCTACAGCTTTGTTTTTTGGAAAATAAAGCCAAAAGTGTCACAAGGTTTCAGGAAGGAAACCATATACTTGCTCTTACAATTTCTGATTTATGTAATACATGTTTTGTTCCAAGCCGGTTTCTCGACAAATTTCCAGTTACCGTGACCTAAAATAGATTCCCACATGGTACACAAACAATAAAAACAATTTAATCACCCCCTTTCATATATACACATTATAAAGTACCGAGATAAACACAAGCATTCCCCCATAATTGTTTTAAGTGATGTGCCTTGTGAATATTTGACATCAATACCAAAATTAAGAGTCATTAAAACATTTTTTAAAAGAAAAAAAAAGTTTTCACCGACATGGCCTAATAAGAATGGGATCATTAATAAGATTTTAGCTTGACAGTGCCTGAAATAGTAAAGTAAATCAATAAGTCATTATAATACAATGGGTATCAAAATGAAATGCTTGTGTTCTGAAGTTAATTTTGAGAAAAGGATTGATTTGAAGTAAAAAAAAAAAAAAAAAAATGCTTATAAAAGCTTTGAAATCTTTACAAGGACGTCCAGTACAGCACCATAACTTGCTAATATGGCATGTAGAAATGGCAACGCAGTGGGTCAGACACAATTAAGTTTAGCTCTAATGGCACTAAGAAAAATAATTTAGCCACAGAGGAAATACCATAGTCATATGATTCAGCTATTGGCAATGAAAGCCCTGTACTTCAAGGAAATCTCTTTTTTATTATTATTTTTATTATTTGGCCTGTCACTCTGGCAGGAAAAATCAAATACTAGGGCACACAGAAATAATTATGACCTCAATTATCTAATCATGTCAGTGCTGTCACACACAAAAGCATCACATTACACAACGAAGTACTATGTCACTGGGGAACTGTTAGTACACACTGTAGAAAAGACCAAAAAGGGTATTTAGAAACAGCTTAATGCTAGGAAATGTATAGCACTAACATGGAAGTCTGATTCCCACCTCCTCTTAGCTAAATGGCTTTTGGAAATAGCTGTACTCCACTCGAAAAGATCACATACACATCTCAAACGAATACAAAAACTGATGGACCATTAGTTGTCAGAATATCCCAGGATCATTCGTCTCATTTTATGTTGCATTTATCATTTTTCAACTTTAACTGACTACTATTGTTTCCTTTTGAGTGAGGTCCTCTTTCAGTTTGTATGTGGCTGGGACAGGCCGAGGGGGGGACGAGGGGGCCATGTTTGAGTTTGTGTGTATTTTGTATGTCTTGTTAAATCTAAAATTTGATCAAAAACACATAAAACACACAAAAAGTACTATGTTGAGGACGCCCTAAACATTTCTGACCTCCTTGTCCATGCAGGAAGTCTGACTGACAAATCCATCGCTCTGCTGTCAACAACGCCTGCACTGATTAGATTTGGAAAACGATCCGTTGTGTTTAAAGACGAGCGAAGCGTTCAGCATGACAGGCCAAATTCGTTTTCATGAGCACAGAGAGTCTTTGGGACAAGAGGCAACTGAGTGACGAATCAAAAAAGAAAAAAGAAAGGCAATACAGCAAAGGTAACAGAAGATAATTAAATGTCTATCATTGGCAAAAAAAAAAATTGAATATGAAAATTTAAAAAAGAACAATGCACCTGAACAGTCAAATACGTGGCCCACATGAAAAACAAGCTTGGTGAATAATTTACATACATTAGAGACCGTGGAGCTTGTGCTTGAGGATAGAGCATTGAACTAAATCCCTGTGTATGTGTATGTGTGTGTGTGTGTGTGTGTGTGTGTGTGTGTACAAGTTGTAGGTGCGTTCATGTGTTTTGCAAGTCATCGATGCACTTTTGTGCAAAAACGCCTGCCTGTGTTGAGTGTGTGTGTGTGTGTGTCTGTGTGAGTGAGTGTGTGATCATCCATGTGTTTCCTCTCACACCAGGACCTTGACCATAAACACGGCGGTGAGCGTGGCGAGGGCGAGGGGCAGCGCGGTGCTCCTGGGCAGCCCAGGTGCTGCGTTACACAGGTCGGTGTCGCAGCACGTCTTGGTCATGGAGTAGATGGTGGTGTTGCCTTGGGTGGGGAAATCCACGTTCTCCGTTTTGTTGCATTTAGACACCTCGAGACAGCCCTTCATCTTGATACTCACGACGCCGGCTGTGGAGAAAAAAAAACAAAAACAAAACACACACCTTTTACCATCTTCATTTGACACACAGAGGGACGACCGAGCATGAACACACCGTGCTGTGACTGAGAGCTGAAGGCCTTGTAACTGTAATATTAGTGTTTGTCATGTTTTAACCTCTAGTGCAGGATTGTGGGCTGATAGAAGTCTACATAAACATCTTTCCTGCTTCGTTTGGTGGCAAAATGGCTTTAAAAAGGCGACTGGGTCAAACTCAGGTGTCCTTTTATTTAGAAAAAAAACTCTACTTATCTTTTATCATGTGGCCTTGTCTTAACTGATGGTATTTGTTGTAACTGTTTAAATTATTTCTATCTGTACTATTATTTTATTAAATTTATCTGTTGTCATCTGTATTCTTAATACATGTAAGAACCAAAACATAATTGTTTGATTGTAAACCACATTGTAACTTTGAAAAGGTTCTATACAAATTAAGTTATTCTTATTATTTTTATTAGTCTTACCAGTCTTATTCTTCAATTAGATTGCAGTTTTTTGGTTGGCATTATAACAGTAAAAATCAAACCAAAAAAATCTTCCATTCTGTATTTATATTAAGATTGTTAGGATTTTAGGAATGAAGCTGCATCTGCTATCAGAGTCTAGAATCCAAAGATTTATGGCTGTTTGAGATAGTTGATATTACTATGGGTTACCTACACATGTACGTGCATGTGTTGAACTGATGTTTTTGGTGCTAAAGCAACACTTTTTTCTGAAATTGAAAA
>OMLB01049323.1:0-14622 GCA_900302555.1 Myripristis jacobus | reverse complement strand
TTGGATGACATCATAGCCAGTGGACCAAACATTATAGCAACTTGCAACCGATGTCTGCATGCAAGTTTTTGGGGATGCTGAACATGCCTTTCTTGGTCCTATGTTGCTATGACACATACACAGTTAAAGGTAGGCAGTGTGCCCTTGACCTAATGGCTAAGGGTGTGAATCACAATCTTCATCATGACAATATTCTTCACACAATGATAAGGTATTACAAAGTCTGCCACGATACATTTTCAATTCAGTTCGGTTCAGGGGCCTGCGATCGATATCAGGTGATGCCATATTCTCATTAACACATTTAGTTACCTTATGTACATTATGGCAACTCACAAAACAACTAAAATATGATTTGACAAGTTTATTACTAAACTTTCAGACATTTAAATGAATTTAAATTTAAATGATTTTAAATGAATGCTCTTTTAGAGTTGTGATTCAGTTTTTGTAGAAGAAAAGCTGGTCAAAGCTGGTGAGAAGGCGGCGGCAGCATCTGGCATACTTTAACTGTAGCATGAGGATCAATGCCGTGTTTGTTTTTCAGGTGCCTAGCTAAGGTTTGTTGTGTTTCTTGAGTATCTTATCTCGTAACAGCATTGCTTGCATATGGCATGTGTTTTGTCAGTCGCCCCGTCTTTTCTCCTGAATCCAAAGTACTTCCACACAGCTGACTCATTTCTGAGAGGGGAGCGAATATCCTCCTCCTTGTCTTTATCTTTTACGCTCGCAACTATTAGCATGGGGCTAGCTAGCAGCTACTACTACCACGGTTTTAAGTGTGCTTAGGCAAAAACGGTGATGTAACTGCACCATGAGAATTTCAAAATAATGGTGGCATGATCTGAAAGATGATGATGATGATCAATGATCACACTTTGCATCGATCCTATTGCATCATTAAATGCTCAATTGATGGATCGATCCAGAATGATGGATCGTTACACTAACGGTGCAAAGGAGGAGCCTCAACTGAAACAGGAAGAAGTGTGTGCTAGTGTACTAGCTTGTAGTGCTTCAGTTAACCGTCCTTGCCAGTAAAAGTGATTGTGTATACTGCAGGAGGAAACGCTTGTATTCAGTGAAAGAGAGGCAAACACGATGGAATGGCATGCTCAGAAGTCACAAAAGCTGACACAGAAAATCGAACTTTCAGGGATGAGTGGACAGACAAATATGCATTTACTCTTCCTACAGTGAGTATCAGGCCCGTCTGTCTGATACGCTCTGAAACTGGCAATTATCAAAAGCGACAATTTGAAACAGCACTATTAAACAAGCACCAACTAAGAACCATACCCACCAAATCTGATGTGAGGGCACAGAAATTAAGTGAACTTTGAGTCCAGTATGATCCATCGGCCCTAGTCCTCTCCCTTTCTTTTGCTGCCCAACAGTGAGGATAGCAAAGATTTTGGATTAAAAAAAAATACTGATGGAGGATTGGTGAGTGCTCTGGAGTGCATGAATGCCATTGCTGAAACATTACTTGATGACAAACAAAAAGATGAACTGTGTGGAGAAGAAAAATGAAACAAGACCTAATTTCAGCCACAACAGTAACAGTAAGAAGAACTGAAGTAGTACCAGAGGATGTTTTGGTTAGCCCCTTCCCTCAGTGCTGTATGTTTGTTTACACACCTAGTAGGTGAAGCTGTTGCGTAGTGATACAGAAACAAAATAGTTCCACCCTTTATCAAGCAAAAACAGTGTTGGTAATGAATCCCAAACAAATGTGTTGTGCATCCTTCAAAACATTTGTTCAGCTCTGGGTTGCTGCTTGAAATTGTGTTGTTTACTGGGCCAGATCCACTTCATTAATTTTAAAGGAGAACACTCCGCGTGTAGTGCTCCAAGTTATAGTTAGCTGGTTCACTACAGTCATTTCCACATTTTTTCACATGGCCAGTTAACCTTTTTTATTAGTAAAGAAAAGTTGCATGCCACCGATAATCATGTGTCTTATGTCATTTGCAAAATGGTCTACAGCCAGCATTTTAATTCAGTAAGCCATTCAGTAAAGTAAGGAAAGAGCTTATTATGGGATTTCCCTCATCACTGTGGTCAAAGTGTTCTGGTTTAGAAAAATGAGCATGTCAGTGTGTTCTAGTGACAGTTGGCTTCTCAGTCTGTTGACAATGAGGCCTGCTGTTGAGAAAACACTGTTGTATGGAGCAGCAGGCACAAGGATAGAGCGCCTAATGTTTGCCTAATTGTTAGCCGTGCACAGTCTTGTCTTTCCATCATGAAAGCAAAGTAGAGGAAGCCTAAAGTAGAGTGACAGCATGGCCATGTGGATTCTCAAAGTGCAAGGTTCAGGTGAGGGACTGAGTTGGAAAATCAGGGTTGGAAATGAACTTGCCTGCCATTACCCTGCCATTGTGGATGGGGATTGAAAACTTTGCAAAAGAAGACAAGATTACTGCTCAGTGCCTTAATACTTGAAATGACCTTTATTTAGAACAGTATGTTTCAGTCCTTAAACCTTTATCAGATCATCAGGTGAAATTCACAGCTGCCTGCCTATCTTGCTTATATGGATGGACAATTTTTGGTCTTTCATGGCTTCCAATCACAGGTTTTTAGTCCCCATAATAATAAAACTAATAGTTCTCTTTTTAGCTCTTGAAAGCGTGTTGATGACATGCTGAACAATATATTGTTGGCTTGTCTTCATGTAAACTAACCAAGCATGGGACTCTTCATTGCAGGTTATTCTCTACTTCTCATTTAAAAAAAAAAAAAAATTATGGACGTATCGGTGGCTCAGCATATAGAGCGCGTACCATGTGATACTCAGGCTAAGCTGCGAGTTCTAATCCAGACTTTTTGCTGCATGCCATCCCCTCTCTTCTCTGTCTTTCCTGTCTCTCTCCACTGAGGCTGTCTAATAAAGCAGAAATGCCCCCCTAAAAAAAACCCAAAACACATTTTATGACCTGCACCTCTTTGGCTTACGACTTCTCCTTGGAAGTTTTCCCTGCAGATCGCTTGTGATTTAACACCACATTGTTGTTCTGTGTCTCTTTGTTAAAGACTTCAAGTGAAACATGCAGACTGGCAGTTCTTCCTATGAAATTTGCGAAAGACTAGATCCAGCAAAGGTGTATTGCTGCCCTCCACAGGTCATTTGAAGAACTTCACTGAATGAGCTCAATCCTTACATAGAGTCCAGTGCCAGACTGATTTCTTACATTCTGTAGTCTGTACTGTGTAATGTCTGTACTGTGTAATGTCACAAATCACTCTTTTATACTACTTTTATATACCTACCACCATGGCTGGTAGGTTGAACAAATTCACACAAAGTGGCCCCTATTTGGTGGGTGGCAAGTGCTAATTTCCAACTCTGCTGTAAATCTGTTCCATCTTGGACAAGATGGAACAAATAAGATACAAACAAACAAATCAGCATATAACCCCAAAAAGTAATTGGCCTTTATCAGTGCAGTAGTCTGCTATATTGCCAGCTGCTTGTTTTTGTGGAACTCCCTGTTAGTAGCTGACTTACCTGTCCAGGAGACACGCTTTGTCTTCTGTTTTGAGATCATTTGCTGTTTTCAGAGCTTTGGCTGTCTTTATCAGTGAAATGGGGGGTGTTGTGCCTGAGAGTATTTCTTTTCTTTTTTTAATGATTTTTTAAAATCATTTTTTGTATTAATCAAAACATCAAATTGCAATACTTGGAAAAGTTAAATATTTAAGAATTGTGATGCATATCGAATCAGCACCCAAGTATCATGATAGTATTGAATTGGGAGTTAAGCATATCGCCACAGTCCCAGTGGGGGGCGAGTGAACAAAATTTCAGCATTCTATCTAAAAAAAAAAAACATATAAAAACAAATTATTTATGTTTACTGGATGATATTGCACTTTTAAACATCAGTTTTTGTAAAAGTTAATTATAGATATTTCAGTGTCTATATGCAAATTTACAGAATTTTTGACACTTTCAAATCTGACATAATGTGAATGATCAGTTGTCATCATGCACCCTGGTGGCTGCCTTAAGGGGCTTTCACATAGTGTGCGCTCGTCGCCGACCTTGGCCGCCGCAGCCATTCATTGTGTATGTGATCGCAGGCTGTGAGGGCACACTGCTCTGCGCCGAGGAGCCAAGTTGACCCAGGTTGACCCAAGTTGAAAATTTTTAACTTGGGTGGAGCACCCTGTGACATCACCTCAGCACGTCAAATAGGAGAGAATATTGGAATTGGAAAAAAATAGGCGGATTTTGGCAGAAAGGCGCACCAAAAATGGAGGAAAGCATCATTGTGGCGGTCTCTCTGCATGCAGAGCTGTGGGACACTAGACTTCAGTCAAACCGGGATCTCGTTAAAAAAGCCCAGGCATGGAGAGAGATATCCCACAATTTGGGAATACCAAGTGTGTTTAAAAACTGGCAGAGATATATGATGTTTTTCCTTTCCACAATAGGCGAATTCTTTTTCTTTTTTTTGCAATTAAAGACCAATACTGTTGTAAACTGAAGCAAATGATTTTCTAAACGGACAGGTGTATGTATTTAGAAATCTAGATGATTGACTACTTCCTAGCGTCTGTATCGGTCGCATAGCAACCAGTGCCACATACGTCCACAACGTGCGTGCGATCTACTCGGCACCCTACTCTGCGCCAGTCTGTGCGGTACCCAGTGCAGAGCGCCGCCCAAACCGCGCGCTATGTGAAAGGCCCTTAAGTCATACTTACTAACTTATTGATACTTATTTGATACTTATTTTACTTAAACATTTGCTTAAAGTTGCACACACTCTTACTTATACTCTCTTTAATTTGCTTACTTTTACTTGCTTACTTAAATTTAATTATTAACTTACAGGGCTCAAAATACTATTTTTCTGTTTTCTGCAAAATTGCGAGTTGTCAACATTTTTTTCTGCAATCTGGAAAAACTTGATGCAAATACCCAAGCTGTTATTCCTGCCCTACTATAACCTACCTAGTCTGGCAAAGCTAACAACAGCATCATACATGGCTTTTTACATCTTAAGAATGTAGTTTACATTGTGTGAATTAAAGAATGATTATTTCAAACCTCAAAGCATCTTCTGATCATTCCATGTTCTAAATAAACATTCTGATGCTCTGAAAACAATATTGGTCTGCTACTGACTGAATCAACGTGATGTTAACTGAAGCAAAAACAGAATTAGTCTGTATGCACAGGGCTTTATTGCTCACCCTTTGAAACAAAGATTTGAGAGTTGCATTATTTTCTAGACAGAAAGGACAATATGGACGGCTGTTTGCGTTTGGCCATGTTGTTGTTTGCTGGAAGGTTTTCCAGGCCGCACTGGTTTTTGGGAATTAGGGACTTTGTTTTCTTGCTTTTAATTCTATGCTTTTCATTTGCATTGAGTTTAGCGACTTCTTCCATATTTGGTGTGCTGACTACGCAAATGTCACATGACTCATCAGCATACTGGGAAGGAGAGCTACTTGTTCCCAGGGAGTTTTACAACACGGAGGTGATCAGAGCGCTACCTGCGTCTTCCGCACCAAATACTTTTCGGGTATTTGTAGATTTTATTAAGAGGAAATCACACTGAAAACTGTTTATAACCATCTTTATTCTTTATTGGACCTATTACAAGCCAGATTGGGTGGAAAAGGACAAAATTACCTGGATTTATTTTGCCTGCAAAATTGCAAGTTGCTTTTATTTTTTTCTGCAATCTTGAAAATTTTCTGCAAATTGCAGGTTGCAGGTGGGTATTTCGAGCTGTGACTTACTTATTCAGTATTTCCCGCATATGTTAGGCCTATACTTGGGTGCCCTGCGCAGGTATAATTTGAGCCATTCAGGGCTTCCTATTAATGTATTAAATTGTGGTCACAGTTTAGTTTTGTGGTCACCAATACCATTTAACTAGCACTTTCAACAAAGCCCCATGACATGCTGATGAAAACTCTGGTATGTCAGAATTTTTTTGTTTTGTTGCGTATGGTTGCACACACCTTTCCAAAATCTCATGAACTCCTTTATTAAAGTCATGCATAATTGTTTCACACAGAATTAAATAATTCAAGCAGTAGAAACTGCTACTTGTAGATCAGAATAAGATTTTTAAAATTGATTTAGACAATAGCATTACCACAGTACTGGCAACACTACTGGGAGTATCACTAAAGCTGAGTCTGCACTGGATTCGATTAAGGGCTGTCTCTTACCAGTATCTATGCTCCACAGCTGCTTGTAGGATGTATGACAGGCTTCTGTTATGATTTATCAAATTTCTATAGCTATCTGAAGGCAGCAGAGCTGGTATATTATTCAATAGTTTGAGGGAAGTGATGTGCATTTTCAAAGTGCTCCTTGCAATTACATACAGGTTATCCAACATGAATGAATCTTATACAACCAGCATCAGCCTCTTGCACATGTACACAGGCCTTTTTTTCGTACACTCCAAAATTTTGACTGTAACTCAGAGTTTATACCATGAAAATCAAGTCGTCGCTCACACATTCTGATCCAAAAAACGTAAAGTTGCTGAGGAGGAACTGCCTGCGTTCTCTCCTTTGCAGTGGGTTTCCAAAAATAGTGCCTAAAGCATTATGCTGTTATTTCCAATTGAGAAAGGCCGATGGAGTGCTGAACACTTTGTAGTAAAGCAGAAGTGAGGCTGTAATTGTTTTGGCTGTTACACCTGATTGTGCTTGCAAATGAAACAGGCATGCTTTTGCATGTTTTTTTTTCATAAAAATCCAATTTCCAAAGTTCTCTCAAAATAATAAAAGTGATCCTTATTTACAATTATCATGAGCAATCACAATTATGAAGAGCTGTCAGTTGATGGAAAAAAGTTTCATTACAGTACCACACTGACCAAGACATTGCAAGACATAATGGCACTATGATTGCCTAGTTTGACATGGTGCCCATTGCAGAGGACTTGTAATCTGAACCCAGCATTAAGTCATCTACACCTGCCATCTGCTCTGACTTGATACTAATGCAAGCCCCTCTCATGACTGCTTGCAGTCCTGGTTTTGATTAGATTAGCACAGTCTCACATAAAAAAAAGAAACGCTATGGGCACCCTGGTGGCTCACCAGCTAGAGCGTGTATCACATTTCAAGGTAGTGAGGTTACCATAGTGGCCCGGTTTTGATTCCAAGAAGGGCCCTTTGCTGCATGTCATCCCCCCTCTCTCCTCTGCCTTTACTGTGTTGCTCTATTATCACTGTATTGAGAAAGCAGAAATGCAAAACAAAAAGCTAATCTTAAAAAAGCTATCTGTAAGCTGTGTGATAAAACATATCCCCACTTATCTCTCTGAGCTAATCGTATCCTGCACACACACACACACACACACACACACACACACACACACACACACAAACACACACACATACAGCCACACTGACTCATAAAGACATCACATTTAAACCAAAGTGGTACCAATTAAATATGTCAGATGTACCCTGTGACAAAAGCTCAAATTTAATACATTACATGGAAATTGGGAGAACAGGTGTTCCTATTAGTTTGTTACATTGTGCCTCTATCCTTCAGGACGGCATAGTCCAGCTGCAGAGCTATCACCTATCCCATCTGGCTACACTGAGATGGACCTGTGGGACTGTTCTAATCAGTGGTGAAGAACCACAACATGCTGCATGGGTCTGCTGAGCCAACACAGATTACCTCCAATTAGACAGTAGCAGAGATATTTCTCTGTTGGCCCTGCACCCTGATGAACTGACTGAACTGATAGGAGTGATAGTGGAGGGAAAGGGAGATGAGTGAAGGTGAGGGGTCAGGTTGGCTGGCTTGTGGTTGCCAGACACTGACAGAACATCTCGGGTGCTAATAGCAAGCTCCCGGTAATATCTTTTCCTCTCTTTCTTCTAAGCTCTTATATGTCCTCCTGCAGCTAGAGTACAGTGATGGCTTTCATGTAGTCTTGTGCTGTGTAAATTTCACACAAAAATTCAGCAGTGCTGACTCTGTTGGTCAAAATGCTAAAAAGAGGTGTCAGGCAGTTAAAAGGTAAAATTTTGTGTGAGCTGTTCATTTTTTCTTGGGATATTTTTTTAAAAACATTTTTTACTACAAAAAGAAAAAAGAAAAATAGAACTGGATACCCGAAGCCAGCATTTTACCTCGAGGGGCCTAATATGGCTCAAACACATGACAACAAATTGTGCAGCTGAACTGGCAGTCTGCAGGAGTACAATCAAGCTGTATCTTGCCCATGACAGGGACAAGATGATCTGTAGCCCCTCACATCCTCACCTTGATCTTATCTGCCATCTTGACCGCAGCTCGCTGACTGGCCGTAACGCAAACACAAAGTGTGTTACATTTTTGCATGATAAGTGTGTCTCTCTCTCTTACACACAATATTTAATCCATATAGAAAAGGGTAGGAATAAAAGGATAATTGGTGGCAAAATTCATTTAGTCAGCTTTGTTGCAAATAGATGCCTATTCTACAGCACAAATTGTCAGGACGTGGGCCTATGTGACAAAATTTGACAGCCACGCCTTTCTTTCAGTAATTATGCATCCAATTATCTTGACATGTATAGGTCTGAGAATATGCACATATTTCTTTTTCACTGGATAGATTAGCCAGTCGTTGAATTGATCAGAGGGGAGACAGTTATTTCTTCTAGGCACTTGGTAGATTCTCTTTATTATCTCTCACTTTGACTATCGGTTTCTTTTCTGCCACATCTTGGACAAAACTGCAGAATGCTAATCTCACAAAACTCATTAGCGGTACAGCTCATTGACAGCTTGACGTGTTTTATTCCAGGCTTGTGAATTTTATGTTAATTAAAGACTGGTGTGTATTGATTGACGTCTCTTGGGGTTTCGTGCTCTGCTGTAATGTTTGAGGGAAACTTAACATAACCTTTCCATGTCAAGTTTTTTTTTCTGGGGTGGATGGAAAATTTTCTTTTCCCCACACTGCATTTTGCATTGACAGCCTTCTGAGATGTAATGTGTTAACGAGTTCATTTTCAGCTTTCTAATGGTGGTGAGCTGGAGGGACTGTCCGTACTTAGATTACCACTCACGTCATAACCACAGCATCACTATATTGCTAAAGATAAAGTTGATAATGGAAAGACTTTATTGACTATAACACAACAAAAGAAAAAACAAGAACAACCAAACTAAAAACTATTAGTTTGACCTTAGATGGTCTGCAAAGTATAACTGTCTCATCTAGGTTATGTGCTCATCCTAGAGGTTATTCCCAACAGTTTTAATTTCGGAGATGTCTAGAGACTTGTCCTGCAGTTAACAGTTTAACACACTGTCACTGTCACACTGTCAATTACAGCACTGGATTCCCCAAAACATTTCTCTTTAATAAATAGGTTTTTGGCAGCTGTCAAAGCAGTTTTCTTGCTAGGACTGTTAGTTGTAATAACAGTCACTATTGGAAATAATTATATTATGTTCTCATTTAATAGCAGATATACAGTGATCCCATTTTGAGATGAGTACACAAGTATCATCCACCAGTTACGACAGTGTAGCACACTGTTTGAAAGCAAGTATTAGTTCACTGCTTATGTAGTCAAACAAGTAATTGTAATGGTTTCAGTGCAAGGGTTTGAAGTGGTGGCAGCAGCGGAGCTAATTGTAATACTACTGATTTAATCAGGCACTTGAAGAAACAGCATTTGAAGCAGTACAACGAGTTGTCACTGATAGTAGCTTAGGAGTTGATTCCCAAACTGCAAACATTAGAAGATGCACTGAGAAAAGCACGATTAATTTAATGACCAAAGGATCACCACACAACAAACAAGTGCGGACAGTGGCGGCAGCCTGCCAAAACTTCAATACCAGTACCAGTTGGATTGCTACACATAGGAATTTGGCATTAAAATATGAGCACAGTAGTCTGACCCCACATACGTAACCTGAAACACAGTCAGACCTCTTGTATAGCAAGTAGCTGAATATGAGCTGTCCATCACCACACAGCAAACATGGATAGTGAAATACAGTTTGCTGTTTTTCAATAACTGTTTCAATGTTCACAGCCCAACTATAACTCAAATATCAAAACTGTAGGACCCTCGTGTAGTGATTATAAAGAAATAGTACAAATAGTACCAAAACAAGGAAGCCCTGAACCGGTTATTTTCTGCTGACTGTAGACTGTAGGCTACAGCAGCACCCTTCTTCTGTCTCAGTTAGGAGGGTCAGTGAACGAAAAAAAACACTAATAAGATGTTTAAGGTTAGACGCTAGAGACGGGGCCAGGCAGTTGTAGTTTAGCTATTTATAATGGGTCAAACCATAACAGCGTGGTAGCTTTTTTATTTTATGTATGATGTAGTCTTATTATATATCCTGATTATTTCTCTTTTCTGTTCCCCACCTGTAGCACATACACTTTAGAAACCTCACGGATGATGTGGTAAGATTTTATGTGCATGACAGTGTTGTGTCTCTTCTCTTGGTTTTCAGACTGTCTCTGTAATATCTAACATAACCTTTCTTTTAACATTTTATTAAAACTGCACTAAGCGATTTCAGAACCTATTAACAAGCCTGAAACTAACCTGTGTGTTACAGAGACTTTTCTACCCCCTGTTATATAAAACACTAACAAGTTGCTTGGCCCACCCATTTTGTGGTTTTCCACCTTTTTAATTTTTGTCAAATTGTGGCCTGGAATGTAGATCCACCCACTCCTCCCCCTACTGTATAAAACTAGCGCTCTCCCCCCTCACTTCATCCCCCTGAGGAAAACAACATTCAGCTTCATTAAAAGTGTCTCTGAAACCGAACATTCGGCAGATAAACATATCCAAATTTCAGATGAGTTGCATGAGTGCCTCCGTTGCTGCAATCAGTACTGCAACAACAGAAAAAAAAACAAAAAAAAAACATTCAAAGCTGTTGTTTACCTTGTCACTGAAAATTTCTGTGGCAGGGGTATGAGTTGCAAGGGCTAAGATGTTGACAGTTTTGTCGGATTTTTTTCTGTCCCATGACTGTCGTGTTTGAGAAAGTTCTAACTTGTAACTGCTTGGTGATTTGTAGCAGATGTGTACATCTTGTGTTGTTATCATAGAAAAATACTTCATGTCTCGTTGAAGATTTAAAATATTAAAATAGTTTTAGTAGGAACACATTTGCTGTCATTTCAAAAGTGTAAAAACAAAAAAAGAACAATACCAAATGACAGTACTTTTAGCTGACAGCTAAAATAATGCTATGGTAGAGTTAGCTATGAAATAGCATTACCCTTATGGTAGCCAGCTAATAACGCTGATTATTTGTTAGACTTGCCAGTTTTTCCAAACAATTTATCATTTTTTAAAATAACAAATTTAGTCATGGTTTAGTTCTCATATGAATGCAGATGCAGTCTAACTTTGGGGTGAGAATATGAATTGAATTGATTTGAAGCGGCTTCTGGTAGCCGAATTTTGAGGAGGATGATATTTTGAGCGGGACTGTGTTCTCTATTGTAAGTGTGTTATTATTTTTTTTGTCTCCATAGCTGGACAGATTTGCCAGTATTCGGATTCCTGGCAGTAAAAAGGAGCGTCCACAGCTATCACACCCCAAACACAACCCCAGTGACTGGTCCATTTCCTCTGCCTCATCTACCTCAGCTGGGTTCGAGGACCTCTCATCCAAGATCACCTCAGAGAAAGAGATCTTGGCTCTGTTTGAGAAGATGATGGTATGTTGTTTTGTAACTGTACAGTATGATCAAAGTTTGTTTGACTCAAAAATGAATATAATAGCTTCACATATAAAAAACAAAACAAAACAGTGAGGTTGTCAAAGTTAACATAATAGCACGTGTTTAATTTTATGACCTTAATGTGTTATTAAAAAAATGATGCAATGTTCAGCTTTGAACCACTTCGAATTTGTAAGCCAACTTGATGTCATGAATGACCACTGTTTGGAGTAACGTGCTACTGTAACTAAATTGTTTTTTTCTGGTAAGACAGAAACTTATGGATTATGTTTTAATTTGCTGTAATCACATTATAGTCACTTTTCTCATAACAAGCAGAGGCATATTTATGGCTGTTTATCTGTACAGCAGGACCTTAGTGTGTTTCTTAGGCCTAATGTTTCGATCATTGTCAGGAATGAATGACACACATACGCACGCACGCACGCACGCACGCACGCACGCACGCACACACATATTTTCAGCAAAAGTGGCCCTAAAATAATAAGATATTGCCATTGGCCCTTAACATTAGTTGTGTTGGGCTTGCACTTACTGTAAAAACAGTGCAACACAGTAAAAACCCATAAATAGAATAAAAACTACATTTGGGTGAAATCAGGGAAGGCGGTGCAATAAAAATTCATTTTAAGCTCAGAGTTAAAAGAAGCCACTGACTCAGCCTGCCATATTTCCTTGGGCAGGGTGTTCTAGACCCTCAGGGCTGTTACTTCAAAATGTAGTCCCCCTTAGTTTTCAGCTGAGAGTCTGGCGCAAAGAGAATGCCCCTGTCCCACGATCTCAAAGTGCGAGCAGGAACATATGGTGATAAAAGATCTGAGATATACTGAAGAGTCAGACCATGTCGTGCCTTTTATGTAATTACCTTAAAATCACTTCTAAAACATACTTGAAGTCAGTGTAAAGAGGCTAAAAGGAGGGTGTTGTGTTCAAACCTGTTTACTCTGGTTAACAGCCTGTCAGCTGAGTTCTGCACTATCTCTAGCCGCTCTTCAGTTTTTCTACTTAGGCCTGTGAAAAGGCTGCTACAGTAATCCTGGTGGATGAGATAAAAGCATGTTTAATAGTTTCTTCACAAATATGGGGTACATCTTGAGGTGTAGCGAATACATGACTGTAGCAAATGCAGACATGGTTGTTAATGGAAACACTGAGTTATCTGTCTGAATGATGGGATTTGTAGGGCTGTAGTCAACCAAAGAAAATCTTGGTCGACTAAAATCCTGAAATTTCGACCAAAAGTCGACTAATCGGGGGGGTGGCGGGAATACAAAAAAAAGGTTACTATTTTTAGATTTATTAACTGGATAGTAGTCTACCTGGTAGCCTTGTCCGCCTAAATGAATTATAAATAAACATAAACAACTAGTATTTGCAGTATATTAAATTGTTTTTGACCTAATTATTTTGCACTGAATGACACATTTGAGTCGGTCGGCTCTGACAGCGTTGCATCACGTGCACCTATGCAATATCATAGCCTATGATTTCGAAAAATAGTACTATGTCAAGCTGCTGTCGTCGTGGGTGTGTGCGCCTGCAGTTATAAAACGATTATTAGACTAAAACTTTGAAATATGCCAATTCTGATATGTTTATACTCAAAACTGACGGAGCAATCTAACACAGACATGTTAGCTTACCGTTTTTAGGTGATATGCCATGTTGGTCGTTGAGCTGTGATACCCAAACTGTTGTTTGCAAAGTTTGCATTCGACTTTTTTTTCCATCTATTTTGGTAAAATGCTGCCACACTGATGACGTCTTTGACATGATAAAGGACTAAATGTTCATTAAACGTTCTTAATCAAGCAAATATTCGGAAAACCAGGCCTAATTTTTTCTTCAATTCAGAGCATGCGGTCCTACCTATCTGTCTCCGCCAGTGGGTTGGGCTAATCCAAAATTGTGAAAACAAGGGGGGTGTTCTGAAGACAGACTGTCACCTGTGAAACAGCTCTGAAAACACCCCCATTAGCACTTAGTGCTTTACTCCTAATAAAATTAACACGGCTAATAATCCACCAATCAGATTTTGGTCGACCAAGAACGTATCGACCAATAAATCGACCAGTCGACTAAAAGGCTACAGCCCTAGGGATTTGATCCAACTCAGTGAAGTACTTGGTGTGCTGACCCATTTCCTTAGTCTGTCTTGTAAAATGTGATGATCGATTGTGTCAAAAGCAGCACTCAAATCAAGTAGGATAAGAATGGAACACATGTCAGCATCATTAGTCATTAAAAGCTCATTTGTGACTTTAAGAAGGACGATCTCTGTGCTGTGATGCTTACAGAAACCACATTGGAAGTTTTCATACATGCGATAGGGAGCTGTTAAAAATTGAGAGCAACCATGGCCCAGTTGTTTGAATTTTTGGCATTATATCCAATAAACAAGAGGACACCTTCATGTGAGACACTATATTAAAAATTTCTCTTTAAGTAAGGTCAAATTTTTAATACAGACAGTATCACATTTTCTGGAACATTTGGAGGGTCTGGATTCACTAGTTGATTGATAGTCATGATTGAAAACCTTGGATTATGCTGATTCTCTAATATGAGATTTGAGAAGTAGCGTGTTCTTTGTTCATGAAGAGCGTGTGCACGTAGCATGGGGTAGGGCATAAGTAGCAGACTGTGACTCACAGGTTAAAATTATGCATTTGTGGCCAGAAGTTGGTAAGTTCAGACACTCCAAAAATTGACACCTTCATGCCCAGGGTGAAAAGTATTGGATGAGTCATCAATGTGAATGTTAAAATCACCACAAGGGATGGGTACTGAAACCTGGTATTAAACGGGCACCGTGGGGCTAAATAATAAAAGGCCGTAGTATTGATAAGCTCTGATGTTATTTGTTCTATATTTGGGTGTTATTTGTTATCATGCTGCTGCC